>VACF01002642.1:0-104189 GCA_006891605.1 Pleurozium schreberi | reverse complement strand
GACCAAACACTTCAATGCAACTTCTTACGCTATAAGTGATTTTAAGTGCTGCACTTTAAATGGAAAATTTGAGAAAGGGAAAGAAAGAGGGAAAAAAGAAGAAACATAATCCATGTGCCGAATTTGCAGATTGGAAACTGCCCTATTTCTAGTTAAATATTACATTCTAATGGTAACTGAGAAAAATGAACTGCAGGTAAGTGACCCAAAAGAATTCTCTATGACAACTTCGCGTATGTGACCTGTGGTGGCAAAAAAGAATACAATGCGGTGTTACACAAACCAGATCCCATGCGCGGTTCACAGTGATCAGAGTGTCGTCGTAAGAGGCCTGCTTGCTCCTAAATTGACAGCATTTATTCTCCAAAGCACAGATTTCTGATCGCTGATGTTCCAGTTGCTGAGCCAATTTGTGATTCTGGTACTGGAGCATGGCTGGGTCCACCTGCGAGAATCCTCACGCTGTAAGCGAACCAATTCCAATTACACAGACTAAACCTAGAAAAAATCTTAACACAATCACCACCGCTCGAAATTTGTCCTACAGAAATCGAATCGTGCCTATTCTACGGTGATCACGAACGCCAGTGCTGAACAAATCAATACTCCAAATCTCACTGAGGTTTCACTATTTCATGCTGGCGCTTCGCAAACGCAATTAACCTTAATAATTGGAACTATACGGACCTGACAAAGTAGATCGACATCTACTTCAAAATGCGTAGCAAGCCTCTGATCATAGATAAAATGCGTGTAAACGTACATTACTTAGTTGACGAGCATTACTGCACTACCTGACAATCACGAAGCTTTTAACAGCCCGAAGTTCTAAGAATATTTGACTCGTGCACAAGGTCATTCTAAAATATCGTAGGTTTAGATTATGTGAGGTTCGCTTCTTCAATATCGTATACGATAGCAATTGCGAGTTCCAGAGGACACGAAAGCTCTTCTTTTCAACCGTAATTGCGTTTTATTACGCTCAGTTTCTAATCACGCCCAGTTACTTGCAAACCTCGGAAGTTGCAGAAAAGACAATGAAAAGCAACCATACTGTCCCAAACTTGCTTCGCGCAGGATTCACCAGAACTGCTACGAGATGAGAGCTTTCACAATCGAATAATCACTGCACTGCTGCATGCATGCCGTAACAAGGACAAACCTTCTTCTCGTCCGAGGCGGAAGTAATGACCGGCTTCTTGAAAGGCGGGGACGCAGGATGGTGAGGATTGAGGTGGCGCCGCTTCCGCTCGGGCTCCTCTGTACTTCCCATGCTGCCCCGGCCCAGGCCTTGGGGCACATTATCAGACGCTATCTTCTTCAAATGCACCTTCACAGACTGAACAACCTCCAGCTCGACTGACCGAAACAGACAAAAGCGCCTCTGGCCCTCACAAAATTCGCCCGCCTCAGACAAAAGGAGAAAATGCACTCACACACTCATATCCACTTGCAAATTTTCGCTATTCAAGCCACTCTCCTTGTGAGAAAACCAAAAAGAGACACAGTGAGTACCCTTGCATGCTCCCGAATATGCTCTWAGAACCATCAAACGGACGCTGCTCCAAACCCTAACCTCCTTSCCAAACCCTAACCACGTCCGGAAACCACCACAACGAACAGGAGAAAATCCGGCGCCCCGGAAACGAACGAGCGCGTACTCCGCCACTCCTCCCGACAAACTATGGCGACCTCCGCAGGACTCCCATCGCCGCGCCMGAACTTGGAGWAAGCAACATGCTCAAAAAGCTCTGMCGCATGAACACAAGCGCCCTGTAAAAGCTCTCCGGAAAGTAAACGGTCGTTGACAAGCAAATTAGTGACAAGGAGGAGCGGCAAGTGGAGAGCGGGGCTCGGGGGAAGGAAGAGACCCGAGGGCTGGAGCGTGAGCACAACAACGGAGACGAGGAAGGAAATGCCGAGGTCGCAACGACTATGGCGCCCCCAAGCTCGGAACATAAACAATTCGGTACCTCCCTCTCCCCTCTACAAAACTTTCACACACAAGCACCCACAAATTCCCACAAATACCACTCGTCCCACTTCCTTAATATATCCAATGATTAATATATCCAATGATTAATATATCCAATGATTAATATATCCAGTGAGCTTGTTAACTATATTTGGTGGACAAGTTTGTGAACAAATTCCTCAACAAAACTGACAAATATAAGTGTCTATTCTCGTAATGCTTAGAAGATTCTATTGAYTCTAAATTCTTCAACAGAACAAACAAATACAAATGTTTATTTTCATAAGGTTTACTAGATTTTATCTTTGACTCTAAATTCCTCAACAGAACTAACAAATATAAGTGTCTATTCTCATGAGGCGGACTAGATTTTATGGATGACTCTAAATTCTCCACCACAACTAACAAATAGAAGTGTCTATTCTCATCATGCTTACTAGATTTTATCTTTGATTTTGAATTCTCCAATAGAACTAACTGTAAGTATCTGTTCTCATGGGGCTTACTAGATTTTACCTTTGATTATGAATTCTTCACCAAAACTAATAAATAAAAGAATATACTAGTATGTTTATTCATATGGAGTACTATTTTTGATTCCAAATTCCTACATAGAACTAACAAATGTAAGAGTGTATTTACAAAAGGCATATTGGAGACTATTTTTACTCCAAATCTTTCAACTGTACTACCAAATTTATGTGCCTACTTTCATAAGGCTGACTAGTTTCAAGCTTTGAATCTAAAATTGTCAGCTAAATTAATAAATATAATTATTAGAATTTTTCAAAAAAATTAACAAATATAAAAAATCCTCATAAAATAGGCACACCTTATATTTTTTTTATTCAATAAGGTTCTTAAATATGTTTGGAATCAAATTTTGTCAAGAAACATCCATTTTCAAACATTTTTAGTTTTGAGAGGGTTTTTAAAAAGGCAAATAAGTAGTATTTGAGTAAAGAGTTCAAGTATGAAAATTTTGAATTGAAATTATGATATTTATCACATAAATAATTCTTTTGGTTTGTAGTTTTCAATATGGTCAACAAATCCACATAAAATGTCGCTAACTATAACAAATTCCACACTTTTCCTATATTTTAATCTAATAAGGTTTATTAAGTTACATCTTTGACCACAAAATTTGCGAACACAACCAATGATCCACATAAATAGCAATCTCATCACTTTTCACATTTCATATGTGCTCATTCCAATAAGCTTAAGCCCATAAGCTTACAAAATAATATTTTTGGCTACAATTTTTTCCAAGTAATCATTAAATAAACCATCCAAATTTTTTTAATAAAATAAAAAGAAACTAGCATAAAATATCACTATTTTGTCTTTTAAGCATTTTTAAAGTTTAAGGTGGAAGCACCAAAAAACGTCAATATAAGCTATTCAGCATAGTTTGAGGCACCTTTTCCTAGAAATGGTATTTTTCTAGTAATAGTGAGTGAAAATCATGAATATAAAATTTAAAAAAAAAAGATTTTCGGATGTTGTATGTGATTTCTATGATTTTTCAAAGTGAAAGCTACCTAGACCACTGAATCTGTTGCATAGGTGAACCTAAATCTGCAAAATTCAGTAGTTGGCAAATCAAAGTTAAGTATGTGTCCTTCAAATGTGTCAACCAATGAAATTTAAGCATTTGGAAGACANTGAGCTTGTTAACTATATTTGGTGGACAAGTTTGTGAACAAATTCCTCAACAAAACTGACAAATATAAGTGTCTATTCTCGTAATGCTTAGAAGATTCTATTGAYTCTAAATTCTTCAACAGAACAAACAAATACAAATGTTTATTTTCATAAGGTTTACTAGATTTTATCTTTGACTCTAAATTCCTCAACAGAACTAACAAATATAAGTGTCTATTCTCATGAGGCGGACTAGATTTTATGGATGACTCTAAATTCTCCACCACAACTAACAAATAGAAGTGTCTATTCTCATCATGCTTACTAGATTTTATCTTTGATTTTGAATTCTCCAATAGAACTAACTGATATGAGTATCTGTTCTCATGAGGCTTACTAGATTTTATCTTTGATTATGGATTCTTCACCAAATCTAACAAATAGAAGAATATACTGGTATGTTTATTCATATGGAGTACTATTTTTGATTCCAAATTCCTACATAGAACTAACAAATGTAAGAGTCTATTTACAAAAGGCATATTGGAGACTAATTTTACTCCAAATCTCTCAACTGTACTACCGAATTTATGTGCCTACTTTCATAAGGCTGACTAGTTTCAAGCTTTGAATCTAAAATTGTCAGCTAAATTAATGAATATAATTATTAGAATTTTTCAAAAAAGTTAACAAATATAAAAAATCCTCATAAAATAGGCACACCTTATTTGTTTTTATTCAATAAGGTTATTAAATATGTTTGGAAACAAATTTTGTCAAGAAACATCCATTTTCAAACATTTTTAGTTTTGAGAGGGTTTTTAAAAAGGCAAATAAGTAGTATTTGAGTAAAGAGTTCAAGTATGAAAATTTTGAATTGAAATTATGATATTTATCACATAAATAATTCTTTTGGTTTGTAGTTTTCAATATGGTCAACAAATCCACATAAAATGTCGCTAACTATAACAAATTCCACACTTTTCCTATATTTTAATCTAATAAGGTTTATTAAGTTACATCTTTGACCACAAAATTTGCGAACACAACCAATGATCCACATAAATAGCAATCTCATCACTTTTCACATTTCATATGTGCTCATTCCAATAAGCTTAAGCCCATAAGCTTACAAAATAATATTTTTGGCTACAATTTTTTCCAAGTAATCATTAAATAAACCATCCAAATTTTTTTAATAAAATAAAAAGAAACTAGCATAAAATATCACTATTTTGTCTTTTAAGCATTTTTAAAGTTTAAGGTGGAAGCACCAAAAAACGTCAATATAAGCTATTCAGCATAGTTTGAGGCACCTTTTCCTAGAAATGGTATTTTTCTAGTAATAGTGAGTGAAAATCATGAATATAAAATTTAAAAAAAAAAGATTTTCGGATGTTGTATGTGATTTCTATGATTTTTCAAAGTGAAAGCTACCTAGACCACTGAATCTGTTGCATAGGTGAACCTAAATCTGCAAAATTCAGTAGTTGGCAAATCAAAGTTAAGTATGTGTCCTTCAAATGTGTCAACCAATGAAATTTAAGCATTTGGAAGACACATTAACCAAAGTCTAATGGTGAGCCTAGTGTACAAGAATGGGAACATGTGCACTAGTGGGTGCTTCTACGTTACGGTTGAATGAAACTTACAAAGTTATATTGACTTTGCCAAATGTTAAAAAAATTGCCAAATGTTAAAAAATTGCCAAATGTTATAATGAACTACTAACACCACTTCTAAAATCTCTTCACTTTCTCATCCCAAAATCTTACAATTAATTTTAGAACAAATTGCCAATAGAATTAGAAACACAACTTTCCAAACTTCTATACATGAATTATTTCATAAAATGTAATAGGTGTTTTCTAACAATAAAATTAGTTAATACAACTAGCAAAAATCCCTTCTAAATCTTAAATACCTGTCTAATTTGAAAACATCCAATAAATTGTCTTAGTGCAATCCTTAAAACAATATAATTGAAAATTAGTAGTCTCTGTTGATTTTGGCCAATGTTGGCCAAAACTATGAACCTTCAYAAGTCACCCAAGTTTAGAATCTAATTATTCTAAGTTGTAGAGCGTTTCATGCCCTTTCCATAATAATAAAKCTTTTTTCAATTGGATGTTCCTACTAGAAGTTATCCATGGATGAAATTTTGTTTCTAATTGAACTATYCTATAAAAATTCATTCATCAGTTTATATTGACCTATTAATTCAAATTCACTTTTTATTTCAAAGTTGAGTTTAGATTAATTCTAGTCTTGAAATTTTAAGTTTTACTTGAATTAACCAAATAATTATGACTTTCATCCAAATCAATAAACTAATTAAGACCAAACATCATCCTGTGTTATCTCCTCCAATATTATTCTACTTTCTAAGTGAATTAGTTCTATATTCTTTTCTAAATAGTTCTATTTTTGACTTGTTCCTTAATTATCTTCAAAAGATTCTAAATGGCTATCTACTCATATTTACTATTCTAAACTTCTATTTCAAACTTATTATTTTTARGTTTTGGATATTTTTAACTTGCAAGCATGAAATGAATTTTTTGAAAAGCTCAATAGCCGCTCATATATTTAAGGATCAAACTTTCCTACTGAAAATTAGGGACAAACAAAGTTTGACCCCTATTCAATACTTTAATATTGCATGCACTAATTTTTATTGACTTAAATAATCAAATTGACTTTTATTTTAAGTTATTAGCTTTGGCTTTACTCTAGATTCCTATGAGCCTTGAGCTTAGGTATAAATATGTATTCTACAACTATTGAAGATGTTTATAACATACATAATTATAATATAAGTACCCTATAACTATGGAAGGTGTTTGTAACACAAATACCTACAATATAAACTTACTATAACCGTGGACGGTGCCTATAATATAGGTACCTACAACATAAACACCTATAATATAGATATCCTATATCTATGGAAGGTACCTATAATATAGATACCAATCTCGATACCAATAACATAGAAGACGAGGCTCCTAAGCTCATGGGCTCAAGATCCTAGGCTCACATGCTAGCAACCGTGGATGAAAACATATCCTTAGCAAGAATCCAAGGTATAAACAATGTTGGCAAAACTCGAGGGACAAAAACTCCAAAAACAAGTAAAATTGCTCTAAAACACAAAGTGAACAAAGAAATGGTCAAATGGGCCTACATGTAAACAAAATGCCAAAAAAATTGGCAAATAGTAATGGAAGGAGGTGCTTTGAGAGGGAAGGGAAGAATTTTTATACACTTCCCAAGGCCTCTCCCTCCCTTGTTTAACCTTTAGCCCATAAACGCCGGAGTGGACGTTTTGTGTCCTCTTGATGACAAAGAATCAAACCGTGTAGGCCAAAATTGCAACTTTTCATCCTCGGTATTAGGAGTGGAAAGGGAAGATCTTTTCTAGTACTTTGGCTTCCAATGAATATATTTGGCTTTTCAAAGTAGATGATGGCACATGGTATCAAAAATGCATGATTTCCAAGGCCATTGGTCTCTCCTTCAAAGGTTAGATCTTTTTAATTACTACCAACTATTAAAAGAACCAATCTAATTGTTAGCCCTATCAAACTTTTGGTGATAATAAAGCTCGGAATGATAAATGGACTATGCCATTGACTTTTGTAAATGGCCCAAATTAGCCTCAAAGATCTCTTAATCCTACTCCTAAATCATTTAGACTTGCAGAACCTAACAAATGATTAACCTCTAAAGTGCCATTGTCCCATCTAGAAACAAAATGGATTTCGGGCCTGCCCCTACGGTCTTGGTATTTATCATGATTTTTTTAATTTTTTTTTGTAAAGATAGGAAAACACAATAGGTTTGTGGAAATATAATTTTTATTTCAATTGGTGACCGAGAGCAAAGTTATGGCACAAAAAGTCCTTGTTTTAGGTGCGGCGGGCAAAAACCACCTCACACACACACAAAAAAAAATTAAAAACAATTTCTTGTAGATTGTAATTTTATACAGATAAACCACTTTATCTCTTTACTAGTATTTTTTAATAAAAAAGTAACAACACCAACTTATAGAAGATAAACCACTTTATCTCTTTACTAGTATTTTTTAATAAAAAAGTAACAACACCAACTTATAAAATTTCATTATAGGATTACTATCTAAGCATTATTTATTTTTGGTTTCAATTACTATTTTTAAAAAGAAATTTTCAACAACTAGCATTTTGTCTCAAAATTTGCAAAAAGTCTCAATATAACAAATATGGCCTTTAAAAAGCATTTTCATCTATAGTAAAGGAGACTTTATCTGTCTAAAAAAAAGATGAAAAATTATTTTCATCTTAATTTGAAGTTCCAAATGAAACTGAAGCTTTCTATATCCTCATGGGGTGGTAGGAGGTGTACCAACCCATGTGGGACAAATAAGAGCATGAATTAGTATAAATTAGCATGAAAATAATTCATCAAAAATAGATATTTGATTTTTCTAGAAATTGAAACTCGAAATGTTTGATTGAGATCTCAAAACATCCAACCATCTCCAATCATTCAATCTTCAAGGAGAAACTAGAAATATCCTCTCTTAATGTATTTTAAACCAAACATCTTTTAACATGAATTGTGGAAAAATAATTTAGAAAATGAAAGTGAATGCAATTGGTTTGAGAATTTTAAAAGACCATATAAATGATCTACAAATTTTCAAAGTAGAAGCCATAAGATCACCTACTATTGACACTACACTTTCCTTCATCTTTGATGGATGGCAGGAATGTTTATTGTTTGGATAATAAAGAATCCTTCTATTTGTGACACAAAGTGCAGATGTTCTTAGAATTGTGTGTGGAAAGAGATCTTGCACAATAGTTTGACCACCAATGAGTTCTCTTGGGTTTTTATAAACAAATGATTCACATTGTAACAAAATGAATGAAGTCCACAATGACTAGGGTTAACCCTTCAATGTTGAGTGGGTCTCCGTGGAAATTGTGAATTTTGACACCATGAGAATCATTGGTTTAAAAAATTTGCCCATTTAAGCGTTAAAGAACATCCTTGAAATGCATAATGCTTCAAGTCTCATTGGTTGCCTTGAAGACTCTTCATCTCCCATTGGTGACTTCTGGTTCATGTAAAGAAAAGAACTTGTTTGAATTTGGGTCACCGGCCTTCGATTATGTTCTTCAAAGGGGTGGTAATAGCATAAGGGTATGCCTAGCTTCCGTATTAAGGAGAAACAGCAAAGAGTTAAAACATCCACTCAAGAATAAGTCGCTTCAAAATAATCCAGTTGACTTGAATTTCTTTTTTTATATATACAATACACATACATGCACAATATCTTCCTTCAAATCGAGGTAAAAATCCTAATTTTGAAGTAATTACAGGGACTTTGAACGACCACATTCTGGTTGCCAAGTCATTTAAGGAAACAAATGGGCAAACCACCCACAATAACCTAGGAAGATAGCATGTTTGCTCTCAAGAAAAAATAGTGAAACTAATTTGAAGCTCATTTGGTGTCTTGACATCTCAATGCATCTACTCCCTGCACAAAGTCGAACACTGTCAAGATCATATCCGCAGTACATTACATCTGCCTCGGTACTTCCACGAAGAAACTTCGTCAGCAAGAAAGAGTCAAAAGGCAAATTGATGCAAGAGAAGAGCCTTGAAATAAGTTTAATTCATTTACGTGCAGAATAAAAAGTAAAAAATAGTTCATTGAGCAGACATACAAACCAAAATCAACACGACCCGCAATCCACCAAATTAATCCACGATATTTGAATAGMCTAGGAACTTAGAACTTCGCAGTGCAAACCACACAAGACATTACCTGAATGTCTGGGAAGAAAATGCACCGCCTGGATATAAACAGCTTGGTCAAAAGAGCACATTTATGTACATGTTAACGGTTAGTGGCTTTTATATGTAGGATTTCGTTCTCTATTGCACCCAGGTCTTTCTTCAACTTCGTAGCTGTTGCCCAGACCTGTGATAGGAAACAAAAACACGAACTTGTTACAACCACTTCTGGTCACTAATCGTCATTCACCAGGTCGAGAATGTCCTTATCCTTGGATGAGGAAATAGAGAAATATAAGAACGATGCATGAACGATGCATAAACGTGCACTTGCGAAAAGGTGAGGTTGTCCTCGCAGCAAAATAAAACTTCAGCAGTAGAGCTCTCGCAGGTTGTATCCCTCGAATGAGTTTTTATAAAGGAAAACTGTGTTATTTCTGGTTCTCTTTTTAAAGACTCTGGTCTTAAGCTGTACGCACACATACAAAGAATTGAAAAATATTAAACAATGTTCAAATTGTTGCTGAATTAGAAACTGCGAAACAAGAGTATTTCAATATTTTGTAACAGACACAACCTGCTGACGTGCAGCTGTGAGTAAGCTCAAATCCTCGGCTTCTGAGTGCTTCATAAACCATAGTCCTAATGAATGGTCTTTTGTATCTCCTCCTTTCCTTTCTAAGGAGCTTTCTCCAACTGCACCAATCCAGTGCACAACGAAGTCAATTRTAGATATATAGTAACATGGACAAGTATCAACCGTTATTATTACAGTCGTAGTCGGATGATTTGCAACTTAGAAACAACAGAATCGGTCCAAAAACTCAGTCATGAGCATTAATAGCTGGCCATGCAGAGGTTGAATACCTGGAAGAGTAAGTGGCGAAGTTGGATTCCCCAGAACTCGAACAGCAGGATGATTCCGTAAGCGTCCAAATGATGCCTCCATGGGCTCTGATAGCACTATCTCATCATAGGACTCCACCACAACAGGCTTTTTTGTAGTCTGCGGAGCTGTCTCGTCGTCGGCGTACAGTTTCAGATGGTGAAACCTGCTTGTTTCGCTCTCGACAGTTAGATCCAACAAAGGAACAAAATCCAAGCTGTTGTAATAAAAATCATGTTCACCAGATCGGTAGCAAACACAAGTTGTCACAGGCTTGCTATTAGGTGAAACACCTGGAACACCTACCCAATTTCCAAAATCAGAGGATCTTTGTTTAACCCCTACGTGCTCAAATAGCCAAAAGTGCTGCTTCCATATCAATAGAAGTTGAAATAAACCACTTAGGAACAATAAAAGAAGGTAACAAGATGTACCAATAGCAAGAAGAGAGTAATACCCTGCATTTAAAAAAAATACATACACCGGTATGTTTTTACTCTAATCCACTATGAAGTGAAGCTCCCTTTTCTAGCTTGGACACGTAGGGATTAACGACGTAAGGACTCACAAAATCCAGAAGATACTGATCACTTTACTCAGATTCTGTCAAGACCTAAATTGCAAAACGATTGACGGAAGTAGGAATAATAAAGCACAACACCAAAACGAAACTTGGGTGCGAAGCAATCCACAAAACAATGTACACAACAGTTGAAAAGCACCAAGTTGGATGTGCTTTCTGCAAGATCTATACTTCCTAAACTGCGCGCGCGCACGTTCAAAGGAGAACAGACGTACAGTTCCATAGGTTTTTCTCCGACGTCTGGATGAAAATAGATGGTGATGCCGATTTCAAATTCGCCCCATCCTGACTCGGATAGCTCAAATGGAGCGGCTTCTACTGTTCTGGTCGGCCTCTCAAAACTGGGATGGAGCTGAAAGACGACCCTCTTGATCAGAACACTCAGGTCTTCATTGTTAGCGCTCCGAACATATGTTGTCCATTTATGGGTGCTTAAGTTTAAAAAAATCACATAAAAAATTCAGCCCGTAAGTACCTGCCCGAAATCTCATTTATCCCCCGAGGGGACAACGGTCCTTTAGGGGTTAAAAAGTCAAAATATGAAATTTGTTCATATACTTATAAGATGAAAGCTACAAAGTGAAGGATTTAAGAGTTTGAATAAGTACTCAAAGGCTCGTCTTTTTGGAGTTAAATTGAATCAGTTCATTTTTTTTTGGATCTTGATGAGAGTTAAAATAGAATTCCACACTAGATGTTTTTTGGACCATTTAGAAGATTGCAAGTTCCCGGGCTGTGGGAACGCATTGAGGACTTTGGGAACTCTGCCACGTAGGCACGATGACATAGTAGAGAGGCTACCACACTAGATAATACTAATTGATTAATTTTTAAATTAATTATTAAATATTTAAAAAATAAAATTTTAAATTAGTTTTTAATTTTTTTATATTTTCTATTATTTTTTATTTTATTTTATTTTTTAAAATTCAAAATTTCAAACCAATACTTGCTAGTTCCCTACGTAGGGAACAATTTTGGAGAACAGACCCAAGACAATCTCTTACGGGGCTGAAAAAACATCTAATGCATTATCATTCATGCATTTGTGGACATCATATAAATTACATTAAAAAAAGAGGAGTATCTATGATGTACCATATGCTTGTACATGAATTAACCCCTAAAAGACCAAGTGTCCGTTCAACGTATGCAAGAAATCTCGGGTAGGTTCCTACAAAGTCATTTTTGGTCGGATGTTCATGAAATTTGGACAAAACGTGTAACTATGTACCCTCTTTCCGAAAATCTAATCTTTTTTCCGATCAGGTGCTCGGATCAAAAGTTATGTTGCCCTGAACTTTGCGGGCAGCTCGGGCAGCTCCGGGCAGCATGTGCAAAAATCTTCCTATGGTTGTGAAATTTGGTGGGTATATAGATTACATGGTACAAGATGAAAATGTCAAAAAAAATAACCATGTGTAGTGTAAAAATCTCATTCAGATAGAAGGAGTAAACATTTCCAAGCCCTATCGGGCAAGGCTGGAAAAAATCTTTTTCACCTAACTTCAAACGTTATAATCTTTCAATCCGTGCGGTCAAAGTTTCTGAAATTTTTTCCACACAGTCCCATAGAAGTCTAATTCATATTTGTACGATTAAATCTTGAAAAAAAAACTTTTTTTCATCATTTTTTTCTTGTTGCCTTAAAAAGTGGCAATTTACGACAATTTTTGCCCAAAATATGCCTCGGTCCTTCAAAGGTTAAGGTTGTACATTTTAGGCAAGAATTTGCAAGTGCCAAATTTTAAAAATGGTCACAATTAGGTGCAATTACAATTTGAATTTTACCATAAATTCAAACATTTTTGGTCAAAATTTTAGAAGTTAATTTTGTGTGTCAAGAAGAAATCATCCCCAAACTTTGGTTATAAAAAAATGACAACCATTGTGCTTGTGGGTAGTGTTTTGTCAAAATAGCGTATACTTCATCAAAAGTAATATTTGAATCTTCCGCAAAATCCATAATTTTCCTTTTTCATCAACAATTTGAGCAACAATGCTAGGGCGTGAGCATAAAGACTTCAGCCTATGAACCTTGAATCTAATTGTAGGTATATATCTACAACCATTTGAAGTGGTTCAAACCATATGTACCTATAACATATGTACACTATAATATGGAAAGAGTTTATAATATAGGTACCTATAACATAGACACATATAACCACAAAAAAAAATCTATAATACAAACCTTTAGGCTCATAGGCTCATAGATTCTATGCTCACATGCTAGCACTCCCCCCAATTTGATATATTGATTGACATGAATTATATATTTGGATAAACTGTACAAAAATGTAACAAAAATGTGCCAATATTTTTTTAAATCATGTATTAACCTCAATTAGGTGCAATTACAATTTGAATTTTACCATAAATTCAAACATTTTTGGTCAAAATTTTAGAAGTTAATTTTGTGTGTCAAGAAGAAATCATCCCCAAACTTTGGTTATAAAAAAATGACAACCATTGTGCTTGTGGGTAGTGTTTTGTCAAAATAGCGTATACTTCATCAAAAGTAATATTTGAATCTTCCGCAAAATCCATAATTTTCCTTTTTCATCAACAATTTGAGCAACAATGCTAGGGCGTGAGCATAAAGACTTCAGCCTATGAACCTTGAATCTAATTGTAGGTATATATCTACAACCATTTGAAGTGGTTCAAACCATATGTACCTATAACATATGTACACTATAATATGGAAAGAGTTTATAATATAGGTACCTATAACATAGACACATATAACCACAAAAAAAAATCTATAATACAAACCTTTAGGCTCATAGGCTCATAGATTCTATGCTCACATGCTAGCACTCCCCCCAATTTGATATATTGATTGACATGAATGATATATTTGGATAAATTGTACAAAAATGTAACAAAAATGTGCCAATATTTTTTTAAATCATGTATTAACCTTAGATGAACAAATCCCCATGATCATAATTGAATGTATCATTATATTATTTGGCTTATTTTTTGAAAGACATAAAGGCCAAAAAATGTTTGATTGATGATTCTAAAGATTATTGCAAAAATGAAGAATGACCTTGTTGGTCCAAAAATCATTTTTCTTTGGCAAATTAAAGTACTTTGGTAATAGGTCTTGTCCTTTCAAGGGTTAGTTCTTACAAATATAAAAGACAAAGCCTATGACCATGTAGTCAACTTCAAAATCTTCAACTTTGTGTCAAGGACACATTCTAGAGTAGACCAAGAGTTTCTCAAGAATTTAAACGATGTGACAAACAAAGTTGACCTTAGAAGCACCGAGTATAAGTACAAGGACTTGAAGTGATAAAGACAAGGCTCTCAAGACCAAGAATTATGAACAAGGCACAAGAATGAGTTGCCAAGAGTAAGGAACCTCTCAATCTCAGTCCTTACTTACACCTAAGCTTTCTAAGTTATTTTGGGAAGCTCAACTCCTACTTAGACCTAAGCTTTCCAAGCTATTCTTCGGAARTTACTTAAGGTGCTTTCTCTRAAGGTGGAAACTTCTTGAGATGCTTCTTTAATCTTCCACGAGGTATCACAAGTTTGTGTATCCATGATRCTTTGTATCCTCCAATTTTCCACTATTTACGAGTAAGTCTTTTTGTTTTATTTTTGGAATATGAAGTCACATGTTTGATATATGTTATTAAAAGTGCGGATATAAAAAAAAGATTCAAATCATTATAAATTTTTGAAGAAAAAGTGGATAAAATTCATGTCATATACAATAAAARGTTAAAAATTCTAAAAATTTCAAAATAGAAGTACATCAAAGCACAACACTTAGTATCAATGAGAAGGATTGCCCTCCTTGGATGGAATGATGTACAATATGGCACATTGTTTCATCTCCTAGATGATATGATGTGGGATATTCCACATTCATCAATAGCTAGAAAGACACATGTCAAGAATTGTCAAAAAATATCAAACTTGGGGTAGAATGATGTGATTAATTTGAGCTAACTTAGGGAATACAATTGTTGCATTGGAAATACAATTGTTGTATTGGTATCTCTTACTACTCTCCCCTTAGGTAAAGTTGCTGAATAACATATTGAAGCAATTTCTCAATATGACAATCATATACATTTAAAATGATCAAAAGTTGAACTTGCTTCAATGTGAACTTGATTCATGATCTCAAAAGGCAATAATGAGGTTGTCAGGTCATCAAATCAAATCTTTTAGATTTGGTGCTTTAATTTTGGATGAATATTGAACATGGTTGCATRAAGGGGACAAAAAGCAATCCCCCCTTAGGCTAATGAATATATTGAGTATAAAACATTGTGGTGGAAAGAAGTTTGTTTTGTCACAATGTTCTATACTGATACTCATAATATTGAGTAGCCTCAGGTTTTTTTTTAAATGTGGTTGTAGATCCTGAACTTCAACCTTCAGTAGAATACATACTTTACTCAACGTAAAAAAACCCTTTTTGAACCCCAAAATTAAGTTTTAAGTAAAAAATAATCAAAATAGTGAAATATAAAGAATACACATTTCTTTTTTTTAATTATTTATTTTATACAAAGTAAAAAGCAACTATTAGGATTTATCTATAACTCAATGATGCAGATGTATTGTAATTTCTTAGAAGTTTAATCAAAAAATAAATAATTAATTTACATTGCTAAATTTTAAGGAAATTATTGACCTAGTTTGATATATGTAAAAATATATATCTGTATATTTATATCTATATATTTATATCTATATATTTATATCTATATATTTATATCTATATATTTATATCTATATATTTATATCTATATATTTATATAACGACTTCAATCAATTCAGTATATTAGAAACAATGAATAAAGAATAGAAGTTCACCTTCAAAAAAATATGGGAGCATTGAACACAGCCCTAAGGCACACTTGTTGTTCAAAGTCATAGCTCTCTAGAAAAAATTAGGAAGATGAAAAAAAGAGACAATGTCATGCAAATATGTGATAAGAATTCAACTCAATGAATTCATAAGTGAAATCCCTTCTTGCCAAACATAAGGCAGTATGATCCCAAATCAGATGCTACTCCCTATTTGGAATGCAATGTATAACAACATGCAACCTCACACATTGCCCTTGCTATATAAGTTAGAATCTAAAGCTACAAAATTGCAACTGCCTCATACTTTAGAACTCGAAGTCGCATCACACTTGCTGACCTCCTAAACTGACCCTACAAAATGCAATACCTCCAAGAAAGCTATGCCATTACCCCATACCGGTAATTATCAGCTTGGCTGATCCACTGCAGGAAACACTTCTCGTAAGGAAAATTCTCCAAAGTATACACATTCTGCGCATGCATTCCAACTACTAGGCTTAGATGATCACCTTACAGCCGATTGCGGAGCTTGTCTTTCAAGAAGGCAAGAGATGAGAAGCAGCGTTCGTCTTCAACAGATCCCAATATGTGGATCATAGCAATCTCAACCAATTTCACGTACTTTGGCATCTCTTTTGCTAATGCTGTGTTGGCATCTATAACCCGCCATAGGCGAGTTAAAGTATTCACACTCAATTGGGGGTCGTCCAATGCAGCCATGTTGTTTGATAACATTGACAGCTTGAACAAGTGTTGTTGCAGCTCCAGCTGGAAGCAATCAAGTACAGCTGGAACCAAACACTTCTTCTCATCTTCTCCTATCCACTTCGGCTCACTATAAAATTCCTTTATCACGTCCAAATGCTTCCGGAAGGTCTTTTCTGCATTTGTTTGCCTCCGGTACTTGGGGTAAACTATTTCCAAAGCATCTAGTAATCTGTGGGTTGGAAAACGACTGTTCAGCTCGTCCATCAGCTGCTGAGCTGCACCTCCATACAAGGATGGCCGACATTAGGCAGTGCACCGACAAGAAATGAAAACACGCTCTCAAAATTAGCAATTATGTACAACAAAGTAAAATTAGCAATTATCTACAATAAAGCAGTGAATTCAAGTTTAGGGACTTACCACTGCATTGAGTCTTAACATTGTCAATGAATGAATTCTAGGTTTCTCGAGTAACAATAGCGCCCTCATGGCGTGCAAGCATCTCCTCTTCATGTAGAACAAATTGTAGATGTTGGACATCATTTAGGTCTATAGAACTCCACGATAGGAGAATTTGGTCATGACGGAGCTCTAGCAAATTTGTGAAGTGCACAAATTCGGGACCAGAAAAAGCTGACCCGTGCCCTCTGTACATTTCGAAAAGCTTACCCAAACATTTCTGAAGTGCTCCAACGAAGTCGCAAATATACACGTCTTGTTGCTGTGAGAACTAAATGAGCACATTCACGACTTCCAAAAGCGGGAGAAGGCATACCATACCTAGCATGTGATACGGATCCATCATCTTGTCCAACACGTCCTTTGCCTTTGCCCTGAAACTTTGCTGCAAACAACAAACCAGAACAACAACCAATGAAGAAATGAAGCCTAAAATTGCTAAATGCTGATACCGTGATAGCAAAAACTTGTGAACACCGAAATTGAAGATATGGTGACCGCAAGACAACCAAACAATGAAAAAGACAGAACAAGCAACATGAATATGCAATTATAAAAGACAAGGAAGAAGATTAAGTGCAGACTCATACCGGATCAGCTTTGTTGATTGAATCGCAACGTAGCTTGGCTGACACACTTTGGTACTCACTAAGCAGGCGCCGCAAAGGAGCAATCAACGAGATCCATTGCGTTTTCACGATCTTTAGAAGCTTCAGCCCTTTTGTGTCCAAAAGTTGGGCTAGCGCTTGGAACTCCTCTAAGCGCTTCGGCGAGTGAGAAAAGTAGGCGTGGCAAAGCTTACACAAATCTTCAACCGCATGGAACAAGTCAAGTTTGCTGAGTGTCTTCACTGCCAAGTTAACTCGGTGTGCCAAGCAGTGAACTCCAGTGACATGTGGAGCGTACTTCGTCTGTAATTGCATGGTAACTCCTGTTCTGCAACCGTGAAAGGCAACGACGCCATTAGCTCTGAAGCAAACGAGCTTCGTTGCTATTGCAAGTTCATCCAGGTCACCGCGAACTCCAAGGACGCCCATTAATACGGAAGTCAGACTATTAGCTGTTGCGCCATCAGATTCTAGTTTCTGTAAAGTAATCAACAACAGCACACGAACCGAGTCTTGCATGATATAAACATGATCTACAATGTAAGAACAATTGTCAACACTAGACGTTTCGTCACATGTTAGGGCAATATAGTTTGCAGATTTGATCATAGCCTTCATCTTTTCCTGCACGAAGGAATACATGTGCTCAGCCATCAACCAACCCGCATATGTACTCCAGTGCATAGATGGGTAGTTCGGAGTTTCCAGCAGACGGAAGAGACCGAATTTAGCCTCAAATTCAGCCATGGGACGGCCAGCACTTAACAACTGGAATAACGTAGCAAACTGGACCCACTTGCGCCGAGCTTCTATTGAAGAACACTTGCTGATTTGTTGGAGCATAGAGGTTGGATGTTTTGCTGCATACAACAACAAGTTCGATTTGTGTACCTTATGATCAACATGCTTACTGATCGTGTCCCATTTCGGTGCCATCAGCCGAGGCTTCTTTCCAACATTTGAGCACACCCGGCATTTGACTATGTGAAGCCAACCGTCCGCCGCGAGGACCATCTCCGCCCAGGGACATTTCGCACTCCATTCCATTTGGAATTTGCGAGTCAAGTCATAATTCGGCTTGCCCAACCGAATCAGAGGCTGAAGCTCCTCGTCATCGTTCATGTCGTCATCCGAAGCATCAGAGTTCTCCACAGGACCGTGCACCGCCAGGTATTCTGCATCGTCTTCGCTGCACACGTAGCCTGGTGAATCAGTAGATATAGACACTATTGGAATAGGCGGCTTGGAACTCAAATCACACAACTTCCAGGCTCTACTTGCGTAGCAGATATAGAGGCGGCACTTGCGTCCACAGACACAGGTAAATCCAAAGGTGTAGGTGATGGCAATTGGACTCTGCGAGGTTGAGTCGATACACTCTTCCTTCTGCTGGAAGATGGAGGCATGCTTGTCAATGGATTGTGCAAATCAAGAGGACCGCGATTCTTGGAGTTGCGCGATGTTGCGTAGAAACTACGGAGAGTGACTTGGTCTCTCGCCCTCTTCTTCCCCTGCTCCTCCGAGATTCGCCGTTGTTGCTTCTTCTTTCTCCCCGCTGCTTCCACGATCTTCTGCTTCTGAATTTCTTTTCTCTGCTTTCGTAGAAGAGCCTCTGCAGCCATCTTCCGCCCTGGATGCGATTTTGAGCCGCTGTCTGTAGATCCAGCCCCCGATGCATCAACGGAGACCATCGTGACTCGTGAGTTCGTAACAACTGCCAAGCCCCCCCACATTATTAACATTAGCACTTCGAAATCTCAACCTTATCAATTAGAAATTAGCACTGATCACAATCAGACTCTATCCTCAAAACATCAAACATCAAAACAAACCAGCTTCCATAGAACTCAACAACAAAGTAGGAAGAGTTAGAAAATAAAAAACGACTAGCATGATATCCTAACCTGTTTGGCTCCTAGAACTAATGGAATCAAGCACTCTGGCTTTGTTGCCTGTGTTGATTCATCTACTAGAACCTGTATTGCAAGTAGAGAAGTTCAAGAAATTATAGAAGAGATTCCAGACAAAATCCAAACACAAAACGATTGATATTTAAAGGCATGCAGTCAAATAATAAAAGACATACATACTTTTGCAACCGCAATAGCATTTTCATGTAGTGACATATGTTTCAAATTTCTTTTCAGTAATTGGTCGTCTATTAATAGATATGATATGTGCACACCTGACGGAAACGGAAGTTTGCGAGACAGGGATCACCCGCTGCCACACACGTGCAGCAAATCACGTCAGCACTTTGCGAGATCTCTCTTTCAGTAGCCCTCTTCAGAGATTTATACTTCTTCTCATCTGCACTTGACAACTCACCTACATGACAAAAAAAATTAGTTAGCAACCAGCAAGACATCCAGTTGGCTCATAAAACAGATCAAAAGCTCATAAATCTTGTACAAGTACCTTTACCCCAAAATGCTGAACCGTCGACCAGGTGGATGATGAATCCTCTGGAAAATCTACATCATCTAAATTATGTACATTGAGGAAGCTTCAAGGAAGGTTGTGTAATATATCAATGGGATAGAGAAAAAATGGCATAAGATAATTTAGAAGAGTTCTTTAATTTAATATGATTCTTTAGGTTGATTCTAGTATTTTAAGTTTGAACACTTGAGGGTTAATTCCACAGTTATATTTATAATCAAATCAGCAACAGGACAGGTCAGAGGTTGAAAATGTAATTACCAAGTTCATCCTTCAGGAGCTGCAATTTATGTAGCTCACTTTTGTCCGTGGTGTCTAGATGTCGAACCTGTAAAATCATTCGTTTGAATAGCTGAAAGAAGAGAACCACAACTACCAACTTACCTGCAATCTAAAAAATAAAAAAAGCATACAAAAGCAAGACGCTTCAAATCACTGCAATCCGAAAGCCATGAAAGAACAATATAAAGGCTGTTGTAGTCCTATCTGATAATGAAGTATTAAGTGCTCTATAGGAGAACTGATGGCTCCTTGAGATTTTGCACATAACCTTACAACCACTATAAGAAAACTGCGTTTTTGGTCATGTTTTCACAAAAACACGTGACGTTGAAAAAAACATCACATGTTTTTTGAAAACATGCAATGTTTCCTAAAAAACGCGTGCCGACGACCAACTTCGCACATGATGTCATCAAGAACAGGGCAACAAAATCGACAAAACAAGGAAATGTCATTAGCAACATTACATGTCGTCCACAACGTCCAACAAAACAGAACAAAGGTTTTCCACGACGTCACCGAAAACATAGCTCTACCACGTCAGCGCCTTCGACCAGGGTCACTGCGCGCAGTGATTGCGCAGTGACGCACAGTACTGCCCGGGTAGAGAAAATGTGGGAAAAAGGGCGGCTGCTCCCCAAGCCTTCAAAAAAAAGGTGGGGAATAATACTAGGGCCTATAGAAGTGAATGTTTCGATTCCAGGCGGGACAAATTAATGATTCACACAATTAGACATTTAGGAGAAACAATTTCATTCCATTTAATTTGTGGGCCACCACCACGGGCCCGCTTCCATCAAAGCCGGCCCTCGGTGCTTACAACCCTTTTTTTGGCCCCCAAAATGAAACCATTGAAATGGAAGCGCCTATAGCACACCATTATTTTAAAAATAAATAAAAGGGGGGAGAACAATACCGGGGACCTATCGAAGTGAATGTTTTAATTCTAGGCAAGACAAATTAATGATTCACACCATTAGACATTTAGGGGGAACAATTTCATTCCAATTAATTTGTGCACCACCACCAAGGGCCCACTTTCATCAAAGTCGGCCCTCGGTGCTTACAACCTAGTTTTTTGGCCCCCAAAATGAGACCATTGAAATGGTAGCGCCTATTGCACACCGTTATTTTAAAAATAAATAGAAAGGGGGGGGGACAATATTGGGGACCTATCAAATTGAATGTTTCAATTCTAGGCGGGACAAATGAATGATTCACACCATTATGAAAAAATGTCCAAAATGGTAGTGCTTCTTTGGATTCATTATTTAGGGCAAGTTGGATACATACATGAAATTTTTCAAATCATTTGGAGTTGTACAACATATAGGGAAAAAATAGTAAATAGAAAAAAGTAGAGAATGATTCAAAATACTAAATTGTTAATAAATTAGTTATAAAATTAAAAACTCCAATCCAAATGGTTKAATTGTTGTAATAAACAATCTACATCCAATAGCATGATTTTTTTTCAAAAATATTGAAATTTCAATCAAATAAAGGACTTCAAAGATTTTTTTGGCCTGTAGGGATTCCATAGTTACCCGCAAACTAAAAAGTCTCATAACTTTCATCTCAACTATTGAAATTCAATGATTCAAAGCTTTTTGAGTACATATAAATGTGAAGAACAAATTTCAAATTTATATTTCTTAAAAAGTGATTTTTTCAGATCTGCCTAGATTGCCCGAGTTGATAAACAAACATCATATTATGCAATAACTTTTGACTCATATTTTCAAATGTCATTAAATTTGTGCATATGAAAGATATTCTTTGTCCCCACATTCTAACCAAAATCTTAGCCGAAATATGCAAATCTCTAGTGACACGTACCTGCCCAAAATTTCTATGTTACCAAAAAACGCATGTTGGTCTTTTACGAGTTAATAAGGCTCTAAAACTATTTGGAACAAAGATGCAATTTATTACATTTGATTAGTACTTTTGAGATATAAAAAATATTTAGAAAATATGATTTAATTGAAATTCTAGTTTTTATACTAATGTATATAGAGTCATTACTTGCAATTTTGGGGTATTGGAGGATCTATTTGAGGATGAGATTTATAGTTTTGAAAATAATGTTTTGAAACTATACAACTAAAATTTTAAGTCACCATTGTCTTCATTTATGGATACCATCAATTATATATCCTCTAGTTTAGGGCGGCATTTAACAAGGTAATTGATTTAATTTTGAATTTTGATATTTTAAGTCAACCCCCTTTGTTGTTTGTTGACTTTTACTTGAATAAGGCTTTTGTATGTTTTCTATATTATGAGTTTATAAAATTAGTTTTTAGATATTTTTAAATTTAAAATATTTAAAAATTATTAATTCAAATACATTTAAAGATTATTATTTATTTGATTTAGTACGAGATTTAATATATGAAGCAAGAAATCTAAAAGATTTTACTTAAATATGAAGTAGGTCTTGGCTCAAAATATTTTTATCACAATGAACTAAAAAAATTTGATGAAAGCATATCATAGGTGAAACGATACCACCACCCCTTTAAAATAGTTGTTTTATTACGTAGTTATGGTGCTTGAGAAAGCAAGTGATAGATGAAGCAGTCATAATTTCACTATTGTGCAATTTTAATTGTCTTGTTTTACAAGATGTTGTCAATCTTAACAACGAAAAAATCCCAAGGTCATTTAAAAATGAACATAAAAATTCCTCTATTGMAATATATTGCCTTCAACTAAAGACTCGTCTACAAGAATAAATCCTAGGCTCTAAATCCTTATCTCTTACACAAAAAATGCATCAAGTTCATAACTCTATAATGTCACTGTGGACACTAAATGCCCAATGGATGACATAGAAATGATAGAATCCTTCTATATAAGACAAAAGTGCAAAAGTTCATCTTTGAAATTTTGTGTGTAAAAGAAGAGGTCTTACACAAAGCTTTGACCTCCAAAGAGTGCTCTTGAGGTTTTTCAAGCAAATGATTTGCAGGGTACCCAAAATGGTGATCTCCATGGTAACCAACCCGACTTTGTAGGGGTAATTYTTAAAAATTGGGTTGGTAACTCTCAAAGCCATCCCTTTGATTATCATGTGAATCATTGGCTGAAAAAACTCCAAAAGCAATCATTGGAAGTCACAGTATTGTAGTAGGTCACGTTTCACAAAAAAAAATCTATAGGAAGAATAATTGCACTTCTGTCCTACTAAAAAGATCCTCTGACATCCATCAAACAAAAAACATCCCATTAGATGTTTTATTAGGCCTTTTGAAAATTGTTTCCTATGGTAAAAAAAATTCTTTTCAAAAAATTCTGAAAATGGTGCCAAAGAACTTGTTAACATTTTAAATGTAGTTAATAATTAATATAAATGATTAATTAATTATTATAATCTGATGTGGCAATTGCTCGACCACGCCATATTACTTACGTGGTAGCGCTCCCATAGTCCGGAACCCCGCAGTCTTCTAGGTACCCCAAACAACATCTAATGTCATTGGTTATAAGGGTTAATTATACGTTCATGAATTCGCCTTCAACTAGTTTGAGCAGAAAAAATAAATCTTCAAAACCTCGAAGGGTATGAATAATGTATCCCAAGTTTTGTCACCTGAATCAAGCCCTGGATATGCTCTGCGAGTTTTAGGGTTTCAGTCAGGGGCGAGGCTTATTGTGGCAGAAGCTCGATAGCACAAGTCCTTTTTGTTTCTCCATCGCCACGCTCCACTACAGGCACGGCCTCTCTCCAACGATGGGCACGCCGCTATTTCTCCACTCTTACTCTCCATATTGTGCGTATGCTCTTCCCTACTCCCTGCACTTTAAAAATAAAAATAAAAATTTGTAAGAGTGTGTGGATGTTGAGGCATGTGTGCATGATTGATTGTGCAGGTGCCTACAAGTACATTGAGGAGCTATGGAGGAAGAGCAGTCCAATGTGTTGCGTTTCTTGATTTGTGTGCGCTGTTGGGAGTTCAGGTAGTTGTTGGGAGTTTAGGCAGCTGTTGGGAGTTTAGGCAGTTGCTCGACATTGACCCTAAAACCGCCCCAGCCGACCTGGCAAAGCTCGCCGGTTAGGTTACAAGGCTAAGTAGGTCAGTTTGCACCTGGAATTTCGCAATTTTGGCATCCACCGCTCCAATCTCTTCCAACTGCGTGCAGTTTTATTTGATTGGTCGCGTTGGTTTGGATTTCCAGACTGAGATTTTGATCTGGGCTTTGTCAAATGGTGTGAGGTGCTGGAGATTGTCTTTTTTATTGAGCGATTCGAATTCTTCATGATCGTTTTTGTGAGGTCACAAGAAAGTTTATTTAGGTCAGAATTCATCTGGATCATGGTATGAGTTTTCATATCCTTTGTGATGGGCTTTTTTATTCTTAATTGTAGAGATACGTTGTCTATCGTGTGCTTCTGCTGTGGAGGCAGGAAGAGGCCGGAGTCCAAGGGTATTGTGTATGGAAAGCTCAACAACCAGGATATTACACAGCTCCAGTTCCAACGTAATTTGAGGTCTTTTGCTGAGGAGCACGCTGGACGCAAGCTTGGAGGCCTTAGGGTTTTGTGAACAAAGGGGTCCTTCAATTTTTTATTGCCAAAAACATGGCCTTCAGAAGTTGTACTAATGCTGTCGATGGCGTTGGAGTGATGCAGGCGTCTAGTGGGAAGAGATCACCAGCTCGGAGAAAGTGCTTTCTTTATGTATTGATGTTGTCTTTCATGTCTCTGAAGACATGATATTCTTGGCTGCGACATCGAGAGGAACCCTCGAGGTCTGCTGTAGTGTCCTAGGAAGCGTGTTTGTATGTCATGCTTGGAAGCAAAGGATTGTGGCAATGGCAAGAAAAAAATGGGATAAGGGAGTGAGGTGTGAGCATGTGATCTTTAGTAAGTCTTATCACAATTTCAACTGTGTTGGCATTCGAGGCCGGTTTTCAAGAAAAGTCCTTTGAAAGACTTAGTGCTATTTTAGTGCTTTTTGTAGCACGCTTACCTCTCTATTACCTCTTTCAGAGCATATTCTATTGTATCTTTACATGTCATGGTAGTTTCAAGGAAAAGTGTCTCTATTGCTTGCCATTTTGGTCATGGTTAAGTGATTATTGTGCACGTTCATTCAGAATTTGTTTGTATGTAATTGAAGTGAATGTTGATACTAAGGCAATAATTTCATGTTTTCCTCCTAACACGGAGTCATACTACGTTGTTGTATGTATTTGCATACATGTTGTTCTTACACTCATTGGTGGAAGTTAGACACACTTTATGGATAGGTGAATGGATGACTTCTTTGACGACAGCATTACACTACATGCTTTATACCCATGTCAATCATGGCACTAGCTCAAACAATATCTTTCCTTGCATTCGTTCACTTTCACGTTGTAGTTAATGTCGTGAGTAACATTGATAAACTATGCAAAACCTGAAGCTATGTTCAATAACATGTCACTATGGATATCTTCTGAAACGTGACGATGTCATTGAAAACAGACTCCATGTCTTAATTAAAAACCCGGAACCAGTCTTGAATGAGAACATGACGTTTACATTGATGTTGTCCGAAACATGTCGCCGTTGTTGACGACGTCACTGATAACATACTTGAAGATCAAAAATCCTTATAATAGACCCACGTAGCATCTAACGTGGAAGTGCTACGTCGGATTCTTAAATTTGCCACGTCAAAATTTTGAGGGGTCCACGTCACCACCGCGGGCAGAAAGGGGTAGGTCCAAAAAATAACCACGTGACAAGACCTGCCCTTAAAAAAAGCTGAGTTGGCAACTTGGACCCCTCCACGTGCCACCTTCAAAATCGTTTGCAACACCCTAATTTCTGGTGACGTCATGCAAAATTTGTCATGTTTTCAGTGACATGACTGGAAATTTTGGCATGTTTTCACGTCAAAAAAAAAAACGGATTTTGGCTGACATCACCGATAAGATCTAAGGTGTTAAAAAATATGCACAGGCATGTTTCTTTTGACGTCACCAAAATCACTATTTTCTTATAGTGAACCTGAAAAAGTAGAAAAAAGAGTTCAGAAGGACTTAAAAAGAAGTTTGAAATCTGATGCACTTGTACAAGATAAGAAAACACAAACAGAGCAATCTGACCGAGCGTACTCCCAAAGTATTGATACTTTCATGAACTGCACTGGAACTCAAGAAAAGAAATTGGATGAAAAAGGTCACATACGGTGAGAGTCTGAGTCCCCGGGAGACATTAGATTGGCAAGATGAAGCTCGGTGATTTTCTCTTGCTCAGAAGCTGCGTTTTGGAGCTCGTCAATTGGTCGGTTACTATATCTTTCCTGTAAATGCAATAGTAAATGCTCGTTGCCAATGGAGGAGTGGATTGCTTTTGATCCATGTCAGAATCTTCGAATTCTTTGATTGTACTATGTACAAAACTTTGAATAAAGGGCGAGCTATAGCATCAAATTGTGGATGACAACAAAACTACAAACATGTGATATGTGCTAATGTGCTATTTTATATCCAATATGCGCAGACCAATTCATCAGAAACCAACGAGAAGTAGAAATCACACATAAGTACTGAACCCTTAATTTGCTCACTATATAAGACAAAGTAGCAGTCCTGAAAGTCAAGGACAACTACGAGTGTTCTGAGATATGGAAGGTTCATACCTTCAATGCAGCCAAAACATCACTGTTACACTTGTCTTGCGTGCATATCAAAAACACAAAACCAAACTTTACTTCATACTGTCGACTCCACTGAGCAAGCTCCTGCAACAATTGTACTACAAAGCAAGTGTTTTGAAGCTTGTATTGTACATGTTAATGTGGACTACCCAGGGCGCCTACAACCGATAAAAACCTGAAGCAAGCTGCAACAAAAACTGATAAAAGAATTTACTGCGTGGAATCCCAAACTGTCATCGCAGCTTCATATGTAACATTATTTTCACTTTGATATTCCAAGTTTCTCAACAGTGATTGTTACACTTATTCAAATTAAGCTATATTTGAAACTGTGATTAAGCTTTAAGACGCAATTTTAAGTACCTTAAGACCAGTTGCGCTGATCTTTTCCGCAAGCTGGTCCACCACACATTACTGGGAGCACAAACCAGAACCTGCACAGAATTAAATATACGGTAAGTGCCTACTATATTAATCAAACACCTAACTCCAAGGTTCGCAATCTGTGATTGAAGACAGAAACATCCTCTAGACCTCCACTCCTCCAGACCTCCACCACACACACAAAGAGACCCTAAACAGCAACGCAAGCGAGAGCACTCCACTGCTCTACAGTCGCTGCACTCTCGAATTTGTGAAGGCAGCGGTACACGAAAGTGCAATTTCAGATCATCGAAGTAGCGAAGTTGTACCTTCTCTGCATCAGTTTGCAAGCACAAAATGAAGCTTGTGCCCCTCCATGATGTCCATAACCAAGCAATGAACACCGAATCTGCAAAGACACCTAATGCAGCCATAATTTTAACCACCAAAACTCTCTAGACAAAGACACTCAACCAATCGGAAAATCCTGGCGACATAGTGTCCTTGCAAGATTGTTACTGGCGTTAAGTGATTGTCTAATGCAGCGAGTGGGGCGATGGAGGATCATTGAACACAACGAGTGGGGCGATTCTCAAACATTGAACATAGCGAGTGGGGCGACGAGTGGGGCGACGAGTGGTGCCAAACCTACAACAAAGTTTAAATCCTACTTGCAAGTACTGGCTCCAGGATGAACTTCTTCGCCATGAATGTGGCGTCCAATGTGCACACTGCGAGGATTCCAGAGCTTTTCCGGCGATGATGGATGAAAACCTGATGAACCAACGTTGGAGAAGTTGGTGACATCTTCGTAAACCCTACCTGTCAATGTCAACGTCGTGGCCACCACAAGGTGAGGAGAAATGAACAGTTGGCCTTTTCAGCCCTTTTTTCCTCCTTCATTCTAATAGACCTTGGTGTAGTGGATTTTTTTTTGGTGCTTTTAGTCTGTAAATTGCCCAATTAAAAAACACTGCTCTATAATATCATCTTGTGGATCTTAGATACAAGAACAACTTGATAAAGTATCTCCACAAATTAGGATGATAAAGAAACGTGAGTTTCAATCTGTTCGTCGCGAGCGCTAAGGGTTAAGCAACACACAAACTGTAAATTATATRTGTCCTGAAAACCCTAAATCTTCTCACTTTCTCTTCGTCAGCGGCATTACCGGCATGAAGCGATGTGCCTCATTCGTAGCGTCTGAATTGTAGTGACTGGAGTCTCCAGCTCCAATTTTAGGGTTTCAGTTTGTGGTTCAGCAGCTACTTAATCATGGTTTCGCAAGCTTGAGGACGGAGTATCGATGGCGGATCCCGAGGTGGATGTTTCATGTTTTGCTGGAGTAGCAAGGATTGGGGTTCGCCTGGATTGGTGAGATTCTACGGTTTTGAGTGATCACGGCCATGCGATGGCCGGAATGAGCGGTGCAGGAGGCGAATCGTGTCCGATTTGCTTGGAAACCGTGACAGGGGAAGCGTTTCTCGATCAATGTTTCCACCGCTTTTGCTACCACTGCATCCTACAATGGTCGGAGATGGTACTCACGGCGTCATTAGCCAAAAYCGGCAACAACTCCAAACGCCCGGTTCCTCCTCTCGAGTGTCCGCTTTGTWAAACGCACTACACATCCATCGTCCACGACTTAGTTTCTGGAAGCAAGTTTCAGCGCGATTTCTTGCTCGCTCCCGRTGGTCGGCAGTTCCGTCTCTTGGAAGCTCATCGACGCCGTTTGGCAGTGTATCAAAAGCCTGGAGCCCCTACGATAGATATGGATTTCGCGCGAACTGTGATGAAGGCCAACAAGTGGTTGCCGTGCTGGGTACGACGGGAACTGGAAGCGTTGATGCAGGATGACGATGTGGCCATGGTGACGCATCATGTGGTCGGGGTCGTCGAATCGCTGCAGAAGCGATCGCGAGGCTCCATGTTACGGCCGGATGTTAATGCYACTTGGAAGAACTGGTSCAGCGCAGTTGCAGCTGCGGTGCGACCGTTTGTGTTTGAGGATGCTGAGACTTTTGCGGTGGAGCTCTGGAAGTTCCTGGATGCTGGAATGGACATCGCTTTCTATGATCAACAGTTGCTGGATTGGACTGAAAACGACGTCCACGGTGCTGCAGTGGAGGAGACGACGAGGCCGGTACTACTGGACGAAGATGTGGAGCCTTAGGGATTGTACGGAGCTCAATGATCTTGCGACTCAGATGCTCCGAAATGGGGCGTGCATTTATCTTGCAGTTCTTAAAAACTGCCTTGATATGGTGAGTCGCCTGTCTCGAAAAAGTTTCAATTGGCTAAAACGTAACGAAGTCGATTCTGTCGCTGTCTGCGAGCCAAAGAAATAGCAATGGTAGACATGTCAGTCACTTCACATATAAAAGTGTAAATTTCTTAGCTAATTCAGAATAATTCAGAATTGTGTTTAGTGATTTGAATCTTCCTACAACTATCGATGACTGCGTCTTATAACTACTAGAAGAAGATGGTTCATTATCATGTATATCTTGTGACTTCTGATGCATTTAGTGACGACTGTCYTATATGTCATTAAAATAGTACTCCGTAGTAGTTGTTCTTCACTACAAATAGTTATTCACACTTGCCTAGAGAGTTACGTTAAAGCTGGGCATACGAGAAAGCGTCTTGCAATTCTACAATAGATGATGATGTGAATAGTCTTCAAGAAGGGGACCAACTTTCCTACAGTGTGAGTCAAAATTTCTTGCATTGTTGGTGTACGGTGAGTGMGTGGCGAATAGAWAGTGTGAGTGGTCCATGGCTTGTCTACCCTTAAGGAATTCAAATGCATGTATTCACTCGTAGATCTTGTTGTGCAAACAGGGATGTCCAGATCTGGGAACACCAGCTCATTCGCTTCATGATCATTGTTATAAGTCAATTTCTGTAGAAGGTTCAACTGCTGTAACCAAGCCCTGCTGATTAAGGTATCATTCTTTGTATCATATTYGTTCGAGGGTGTAGATTATCCGTACTACCGGGTATTTRGTGTAATGCATTWAACTGAGTATGTGAGTCCAGGACAGTAGCGAGTATCCTGCTCTCGGCATTAGGACCATTTCAAGGCATGGATTGGGCTATGGAGGGTACCTCCGAGATTTGAGATGTATATTTTATCAAAATAGGGACAWTAATTTCCACATAGTTGGCAATCAAGTGGTTATAGCAAGCACTCCTTGGACGAGCTTGACTTGCCGCTGTAAATTGGATTCATTCTTATTTTATACACTCTTAATCCACACACGATTACATTGGACCTCATGGTTTTTTTCAGATTTCAGTATGTCATGTGGAGGTTTTCTTTTCTTCAATGCTATTTATTTTGTGACTAATACATGCAATGTCCTTGATTGTAGTGATATCGAAATTTGGCCGTATCTTTATCATTTTTTTCACAGTATGATCAGTCAAATTGGTCATTTTAAAACTATAAACTCTTGGTCTTTTAGGAACTCTGCCCAACAGGCAAATGCTGGAAATATGTAACTACTGTGGACATAACACTTGGATATAAGTTTGTAAAATGTTCAGAACGGGTACATTTCGTCATTACATGCTCAACACTAGTCCTAAACTCATGACTATCTAATTTCTGACTTTTGTTGCTGCAGATATAATTTGTATGAACGGGATCACATAGACCCTTCAAACAAACTTGCAATACCTCCAAGTAGATGTAAACGTTTATTGACAGATAGAAAGAAGTAACACCAGAGATTCTTTAAGCGATTGCTATGTAGCAAACGAGTTACAATTGCATCTACTGTTCTTGCGGATACTCATACTACAATCCCTCATCATGGTTAAATCAAAAATTCTCGAAGTACACAACGTAGCATCCAGAAACACGGGTACTTCTGCAATGTAACTAAACTTGATGAAATTTCCAGTCCTTAAACTGTGASTACAAGTAACTAACCACAGCCAAAAGGCACCAAGGGTAGACCCCCGGCGAATGAGATTCTGAACTCTTGCCACAAAACCTAAGTTAATTGACACATGCGGGGGGGCCACCATGCAGGCGACCTTCGGTAAGGCGAAGCGCATTCACCTCTGAATGGACACCACATTGAGTCCAACACCAGACCTGTTCCATTTCATTCCAATGAATGACAAATTCATCTGCTCGACACGCACCCCGCGTGCCCAATCACCCCCGAATGCAGAACAAAGAGTCCACTGAGAACGAAGAACATGCWCCAAAGTATCCCTCCTCAGTCACCATTATTCCAGCATAATCATGCCTTTTGTGAACAATCCACTCTCGTTAAGACTAAAAAATAATCGACGGAACAAGTAAATGCCAGCTGTGGTGGTAACACAGGTGAACCTTCATAAATTTTGAATCAACGAGAGTCCAATAGCAGAGGGCCTCTTGCATCTCCGCTTCACGAGCAATATCAATTCGCACAGCTCCTCGGTCTTGCCTACCAAAAGAATCAACGTCACTGATCCGTCCTAAGAAATCAGTCGGACGGAACGACTCCGCCAACACCAACAAACGCACTGGGTGACCTACAGGGGGCAGCTCGCTTCGAATTCCCGTTGTTCCTTACGGCAAAGCTCAAACTCGTTGCTATAATAGTCCATGCACTTCGTGTACGATTCCATGGCCTTCGGGCACTTGGTATTCAGTTCCCTCAACCTGCCATACCCGCCATTACCTCAGAATCGTCCTCTCATGCACAATGCCAACAMTCCCCGAACMAGAACCCAMGCTACGTGAACAATTCGACTTCACCTGTCCTGGCAGTAAAGTCCTCCGAAACCACTATCGCATCATGAACAGCCACATTACCCTTTGAAAACAAGAAATTAGGGGTTCGACAATTAGGAACTTACAAGGAGATGACGCATCGGGTCACGTCCTGACCCTGCTGCAAGCACTTCTCGGGGTTGGGGTCGCTCCTCTTGCAATCCAGAAACGCTCTGTTCTGCGCGTCACACTTGGACCCGATGTGCTTCGACGAGGACATCAACACGGCGGAGGTGGTGATGGGCGCCCCTTCCAGCGACTCCGCGACGCTCCCCATGGCTCCTGCAACCCTCTGCTACCCCACCCGAGCTCGGCTTCCCTGCTCCGTCCTCCCCTTCGCGACCACGAAGCTCCGGTCCGAAAAGTTTCACAGGAACCCCAGCACCGGAGTCTTCGAGTCTTCGACAACATCGCAGAGTGCCAGTTCACAAGGGAGACCACGACCGCGCTGGGCCTGTCCCGGTAGGTCCTTTGACCGTGAAGCTTGGTTCCGTGCAGCCCTCCAATGCAAAACGCTCTCTTGTGACGGGACGGTCCATTGAAAGGACGAGCCTATGCCAATATCCGTGGAGTTGAAAGTCAAAATCCTTCCACTTTGTTTGATCTCATTTTGTCACCTCAAAATTTTTTAAATTAGCATAAGGAGATGAAAAAAAATCTTCTAGTTGCATCCTTGCAATTTCTAAGCCTTCAGAAGATTTTGGAAATTTTCCTAATTTGTTTTGTAACCATTTGAGGAAGATTGGACACAACAAAGTATAAACTCAATTGAGTTATTTGTAAAGTACACTAAGGATTCACTCTGCAATTCTGCATAGAACAACGAACCATGTGTTTTGACTCCCAAATATTGAAGCACTTCGCAATATGTTTAGAACTTGAAAAGTTAGTCAATGAAGAACGTTSCTTCTTGTTATCAACATTTCTGTAAAATCAAGCAAAAGAATGGCTCCTTGCGACGGACATACATGAGGTTTCTTGATCAATTACTGAAGAATAGTATAGAATAGTGATGAATTTGTATAATTTGATGAGAGTGTGCGGTTTTTTACGACCACAGTGAGCTTGTGTCCCAGGCTATGGCGATGGCGAGGAAGTTGATGGTGGCCATGGCTGTGGAGGCCCTGCTTCTCCTCGCAGTGCTTGCTCTATTTCCCTGCGCTTCCGTCGCCGACGTCCACGCTTCCATGCCCGCTTTGGCGGCTCACATTCGGGAGATTCAGCGGCTGGCGAAAACAGCGCAAGGGGAGGGGTTGGTCGACGTCGAGGTCGAGAAGCCGGATTTGGTTGGATCGCTCGGAGTGGCGGAGCCTGTTGGAGCGGAGGACGAGGTGCCGGAGGCGGATGTAGCGAGTCAATTGTTCGTTCACATTCGTGAGGTGCAGCAGAGAGCGGCGGAGAAATTGGAGAGCTTGAATGGTGAGGATGAGACGGGGGCAGAAACGGAGGGAATTATGGAAATTGGTAAAGAAGAGGAGGAGAAAGAGGTCGATCCCGGTGGAGTGGTGGATGCTTTAGTGCAGAAGAGGTTTACTCAGCTGGAGTCAGCATTAAAGTTTTTGAATGACGAGGATGGCGCTGAGTGGAGTGCGGATGGTGCTCAAGGCGACGATGCTATCAATCTCTTGGATCAATTTGTGCGGGAGAGKCAGCAGAAGAAGCGCGGTCAGGACGCGGAGGAGCCGGAGCCGCAGCTGGAAAATGATCGAAGTCACGAGRCTTTTGTCGAGCATGGAGAAATAGCAGACAGAAACAAGCACGGCGATCGTGATCACGTACACGCACGTGATCACGGACCTGGACACCGCCAGCATGGTCATGACCATGAAGACGCACATGTCGATCCTGGCTTCTCTAGACCAAGCGATGCTCTTCAAAACCACCAAGATCACGGCGATCACAGCCACCGGGACAAGCACAGGGAGAGCTTCAAGAAAACGAAATACATTCCGTCAGATGAGAAGAAAGTGGCCGATCCTGGTGGAGTGGTGGATGCTCTGGTGCAGGAGAGGTTTAATCAGCTAGAGGCAGCATTGAAGGTCTTAAACGACAAGGAAGGCGCTGATAGTCTGCATTGGAGTGCGGATGGTTCCGAGGGTGACGATGCTATCAACCTCTTACATCATTTTGTGCAGGAGAGGCAGCAAAAGCGTCATCAAGAGTCACATCTGGAAAGTGATCAAATTCACGAGGCTAMTTCTTTCGAGCATGGAGAGATTGGCCATGGACACCGAAACAATCACGGCGATCGAGAGCATGTAGGAGAACATGATCACGGACATGGACTCCGGCATGACCATGGAGACGCACATGCCTATGCGGGCTTCTCTGGAGTAAGCCATGTACATTATCGTAACCATGACCACCAGCACGGGGAGAGCTTAAAGAAAAAGAAATTTATCCTSCCAGAAGAGAGTGCAGAGGAGGAGGATTTGCTCCAACATGGTTTCGATGGACAGAAGTACCCAAGCGCTGAGCATATAAGTCGATCGCGCGGTCCGGAGCTAGGTTCGTTTTTTTCTTTCCGATCCTTTTCGCTTCCAATTTTTTGCATTGAAATCTTCGTTTTCCTATTGTACAATGATGGATTGAGTTCCAAAGAAGGATTGCCCGGCGTCCGTTCGAACATTACGAGCATTACAAGCATTCATTACTCAAGATTCTGTCTTCAGATGGGCACGTACTACAAAAACTGTGAATGCCTGAATTGTATGTCTGAATTGTCCACACGCAAAAGGTATGCATTGTTGTATGGCGGAAGTCACTGCACTGTTGTGTTTATAGTTCAACTGTTTGAAAGGCCATTCCTATCCATGAGTTTTGGCTTAAAAAATGTTTCATTGCATATTTTTTATTTCTAAAGTGGTCTACATGTTCTTACTGCTATTAGTGAGTATTTGAATCAGGTTCAGTTTTGTGGTAATTGCAGGAAGTGATGATGCCTGCAAATAGATCTTCACTGATATATCTTATGGGTCCTGTGGGCCTAGATCGTTGACCAATAATTAGAGAATTGGACATTGGGTGGCTATTACGTTGTAGTTTTATGCTAAAGTACATGACGATCATTGTCATTGTGCTGAATATCATTAACCAGACTACTCTAGCTGTAYTTCAAGCTATTCTCGAAGGAAAACTTTGTTACAATATATTTGATGATGACCTGTGTGCATGTGTGTGCATGTGAGAAGGCGTTTGGTTGCGAGCAATGGGTTGTTCACTGCTGGTGAGCCTGGCCTCTCTTATCTGCCTAGTGCTTCTCCCTTGCATTGTCTGTAAGTCTCTCTCAGAGTCCTTGATTTCCAATGGATTTTGAACTAATCTAATATATTGAAGAGCTTTGACTCTAAGACGCGATTTGCAATTGCAACGTGTACTCTTCGTTTGCTTTGAAGTCATTCTGAACAACCACGACATGGAACATGGTGCCATTGATTCAATTCACCGCATTGCAAAGCTGAGCTGATACTTGTGCTTGATGCAGCAAATGGCAAGCCTTCAGAGACAGTAGTCAATACCTTGGCTTCTTTTGGGGTRAGTTGTGCAAGGGTTTCTGTCTCTTTGTTGGTGTATTTTTGCTTGGTAAGGATTGACATCTTAGGATTCAATCATTCCAGTATTACCCAAGCATAACCTTTGAATATCAGCGTTCTCTGAATACCTCGTAGTTTTCTGGCATTTTGTCAGGTGTGATTTGTGGCCTGGTTCTAATTGCCGCATATTGATTACGGTTWACTCTATATTATTTGTAATGCAAATGATGGATCCGGCTATGTAGGGCAATATTGTCCATACTATTCACAAAGAAGATAACGTTGACATTTATGGTGGTTACGTCGTGCAGGCTGGTGCGATGTTAGGAGATGCTTTTCTTCATCAACTTCCACACGCATTTGGTAACTACTTACTCGAGTGTAGAATGCTTTTCGCTTTCTAGCGTTTAAAAAGTCACAGCTTCTTCTGATGTGGAGTGCTATTTGCARAATACAGATTGTTTTGAAGGCTCACCTTAGGGATGATGTTGATCAGATAGACATCTCTTGTCTAACGAACAATAGAGTTCAAACTATGCACATGGAGAAGAAATTGTTCCTTGCTCGAAATCCTTGGAACTCACGAACAAAGTTGAGCACGTGATATATAATCCACAATTCCTTAGTATGGGGCTCTTTGTCGTGGCTACAGGAAACTCTGAGACTCCACATTCACAAGACGTCCGTCATCACGATTACGATCATTCTCACTCCCATGCACATGGGCATGACCACATATTATCTGCAGGCCAAGGTCATGCACACTCACTACAAGACTTATCGATGACCTTTGTGTGAGTCATTATGTAGCCATTCTTTGAAAAATTTGGTCAATTCCTGCTGACGTGGACCTTTGTGTGAGTCATTATGTAGCCATTCTATAGTTGTGAGGGAGTTGTGTTAACCAATACAAGGTTGACACGTGTCCAGTCATTGTTTAGTTATTGTTGCAATTTTATCTTCATTGCACGAATGACGCTTTTACACGTGTCCAATTATTTTATTGTTATTTGTAGAAGGTGCTTTCAAGATTGTCCAATCACAATATACCAAATACAATACATCACAGCAATATACCAAATATAATACATCATACACAATATACCACATACAATACATCATACAATATACACCGTATTTAGTATATGTCTTGTATGACTTCCAAATCCACTTAGTGTATAAGTCTGAAGAGATGAAATGACAAGTGTTTTATACAAGTGGGGTAGTAGTAGGCAAGACAAACAATGTGGGATATGTAAAATGCAAGAACTGTGTTACAAATAATATTTTAGACCTCATTAAGGTATAGTTGATTAATGTTTTTTACAAAACTTTGAACTAATGAAATTTAGGAAATCAATCTCACTTTCATCTCTAAAAATTCATTTTACATTTTGAGCCTCAAATCAAAAGTTATAGACAAATTTGCGAAATGGATTGGAAATGATTGCTTAAGTACGGTTCACACTTGGGCTCTCCAGTCATTTCCTAGTGGCGCTGTAATCATTCCTTTGGTCAAACGCAGTTATACTACAATCATTCAATAACTGGGGAATGACTGAGTAGGTGGATGGAAGGATTCACTTGTGCATTCCACAATATTGTCACTGAAAAGGAGCGGATGAAAGCACTATATAGAGACCTTGCCAACAAACTTCATCCGGTCTCCTATAGAATGACTGCTGAGTGACTACCCTTCACTACAAGAACTGGCTGATGTGAAATAAGCTTGAAATTTGCATTGACCTCTATCATGCAAGACTCTATAGTCTTTCTTTTACTTTTTTTAGTACTCCATCACAATTTCAGGTTCTCCCCTTTTTCTTTCCCTCACACAATGTGCACACGTTGTGTCCCCAACTATGCATGTCATTATTTAAATACAATGTGCAGAGTTATGTAAACTTAAAGGAAATTGCATCTTCTACATGATGTAACAAAAATGATAGTGTATCACAGTTTAACGCTTTTGTCTCCTCCAATCTTGAACACCTCCTAAAGCTGTAGTCTTCATCACCTAATTTTCTTGTTTACAAATGACCATTGACATGCCGGATCCTCATCACACCATACTGTAGTCTACAGTAGAACTGCAATCATATCCATAGTTGCTACCAGTCGCCTTGCAGTCACTGTTTCGCTAGCTCACAACTGGCCCCACCTAAACCGTTCCTTTTGGATGTACACGTCATTGCCTTTGTTGCTACTGTCACTGAAAACATGCAGATGAATGTGAACTTTTATCTTCTGTACCTTAGTAGTCACCCCTCGATCTTGCAAATGACTGTAGAACTACTCAAACACTGCACATGTCACGGGGCATGTGCAAATACAGAATTGTAGTCATCTCTCAGTCATTTTGGACAGCAAGTAATTGGTTAGTTGGTTGTGAAACACCCCATATTCTTGTAGTGATGATGTGCCTAAAGATGATATCCATGTTGTCAGTTGTGGCTCTATATGTAGTTGTTATTGAGTTCTTGATGGTTTCCTAATGCTTGGCAAGTTGGATCGATCCTATGAGGCGTAGGGTGTGCAAAGTCAGTTATTTAGTCTTATACAAAGATAGTGAGCTCTAAGTCTTAAAAGTTAGTGTTGAGGTTACTATTGGATGTCTCAAATTCATGTTAGAAATGTTCAATCAAAGAATGAGATCTTTTAGGAACTTGAATAACATGCGAGATAACATGATCTAGGCTATATTTGAAATTCAAGAACARGGAACAAACAATTTGACTTTGAGCCATAATAAGTACAAATGAACTGATGGAATAGTAATTAAACCTTCTACAGACCACTAAGACTTAGAAATTAGTATTGGAATCTTATAGTAACCTATAAGCACTTTCCAGAATTATAAGTATTTCCATAAGCAAGTTTGAATTATAAAAAATAGGTGTAAATGAAAGACTTAAATTTAGCCAACTTTTGGATGAAAAATCATCTAAGATTTTCTAAAAGAAATAATAGAGAGAGAGGTATTGGAGTTCCAAATCTACTTTAACATCCAAAACAAGTTATTCATCAAGAAACAAATAAATGAAGTCTAAAGAAGTACAATTCACCCAAAACTTGTAGGGAAGTGTTCGAAGCTAGATAGTGATAAAGAAAAGTAAAGGGAAATTATAATCAAGGCATTTGCTTATGTTGTGAAGCATCTTGGCATCATTAGATTTGCATTTTAAAATCCACAAACAATGGAAGGCTATTTGTTTTGGTGGTAAGGTAGATCTCTTTTTTTTTCCGGAAATACAACAACAAAGTCTCCAAAGCACTGCAAATTTACTAAATTAGACTTGCACTTTGCATCGGATTGACAAAGGAAAGAACTTCAAGTAGTTGCCACATATTGCAAAAATTGCGTGTGAATTTGGTTGCAAACTCCAAGCTTTGGTCAACAACAACTGCAGTGGATCGCGAGGAGCGAGGACAATGCAATAAAAGGAAGGGGCTATGTTTTGTATATGTGGCCAGAGAATTCGTCAACATCCTCATTGCCAATTTGGACGCCCATCACTGGAGTGGTAATAGAGACAACATCAACGGCAAGAATCCATCATTGGCCTGACAAAGTTGTTGGGGTTTAAAAGAGGCCAACAATCGACTGAAGGAGTACAATGAGCCACGTTGAAACCTCAAAAGTTGGGCAATGATGATCCCCTTAYACAAATTGCAGAGGTAAAAAACACCCCTCCTCCATGCATTCGGAAATTGATGATGGCRCGCCCYTTAAAACTGCAGCAAGGRCTTATTGTATTTCCATCACCAATTTTAATTAGAGACCATGTTTATGGAACTACTCTATCTAGGAGACGGAGGAAAAAAGGAGTCCCCACCGATGAAGAAGAAGAAAAGGTGGTCATATACCTCCTAGAAGTATAAAATTGGAGGTTTCCCCTTCACATGGGCCAACTTAGAGCAAAAGTTTATGACATCACACAAACAAGGGTTACACCTTTKAAAGACATTAAAACAAGTYAMGGGTGRTTTTGATGTTTCTTTTWTAGACATATATAGCTTAYATTAAGGAAACCCCAAGCTCTTGAGCAAAACCRGGCAAAAGCTTTTTGTCTAGAGAATGTGAAAACTTTCTATGAGAACTTGTCAAGGCTATATGATAGACATGCATACCTTCCCCACCAAATTTGAAACTGTGATGAGTTTGGGGCACAAGCAAGGAGGGACGGACGTGGTTACATTATAGCAAAGAGAGGTGTTAGAAATGTTCACCTAGTAGTATCTGACCAACGGGAATGGTTGTCGGTATCAACATGTGTCAATGCTGTAGGAGTGAGACTTCCAAGATTTTTCATTTTCAAGGGAAAAAAAATTCTAAACCTCAAAAAAATGGGGGGAAATAGGGCAACAATGTGCATGCAACCAAAGGCATGAATGACACATTTATTGTTTAAAGAGTGGATGAATCATTTTATTAAAAATGTCAAGGAGATGTATGGTATTTCCCCTAGCAATAGACATCTATTTATTTTAGATGGGCATACATCTCATGTGACACTAGAAGTTGTGAAAATTGCAACATTAAGAAATATAGATTTACTAACCTTTCAAAGTCATACATTTCACGCCCTCCAACCACTAGATGTTACGTGTTCTAAACCTTTCAAAGTAGATTTCATAGCCTATCATGACAAATGGACTATAAATCATGTAGGAAAACATCCTAGAAAAGACGATCTAGCTAGGTGCTTGGGTTCCTTTTGTCAGGATTCAGATTCCGGTTCAAGGCTGTCGATGCTTCCCCGGACTGTTTGCGAATAGTGAATCTCCTGGTATGCACAGCAGATGCAATCGAAGCGCATTGCAGACTCATCCTGGCTCTCACATCTTAGGTCATTCCTCAACCTCTGTATACATCAACATAATCATAACACGCTCAGAATTCCAGACTCAGAATTACAAACAAGACTCATCAAGGAAATCGGATCAGCTCCATCATCAGGAGTTCAGATTGGAATATGTCGAGTGAGGGACAACACCCCCCCTCACTGGGCTTAGTATTGGCTTTCAGTAACCGTCCCTCCGGTCTTCTCATAACCGCCTTGGAACTGCTGCCCCCTGGTTGAGCCGGGTTCCTGGGAGTCGACTTTCTGTCTGAGAACTCGTCTAGCTGGAACGACGGAGTCATAACATTACCCCCCCCCCTCCCTTCAGGGCGGAAATTTCTTGTCGGACAGTGCGGTGGCCGTCATGCCTTGGTGCGTCAGGATGGAGTGAGTGGAATTCTTTGACCAAGTCAGGAGCATTACGGAGATGGTCTGCTGGTTCCCTTGAGTTTTCCTCGGGCCCGTAACCCTCCCATGCAACCAAGTACTGTAACCTCTTCCATCGACCACTCAGCCGTGAGTCTAATACTTCATGCGCCTCCCACTCGAGATCCCCTCAGGAGTTAAAATCGGAGGTGGTCGTTTATGTTTGCGACCTTCAATCGTGTCCTGTCTATATTTTTCCAAAACGGATATGTGAAACACATTGTGAATGCGTAGAGTCTTAGGTAGCTTAAGCTGATAGACCAGATCCGACACTTTTGAAATAACACTGAATGGCCCAAAGAACTTCAAGGCTAGCTTCTTACTTGGAGCTGTTGTTTTGATATTGTCATGCCGTAATAATACTTTCTCCCCTAGTTGGAAAGAGGGTTGCAACTGGACTCTCTGGTTGTAGTTCCGTTTTTCTTGATCTGCCGCCAATTTAATCATAGTTTTAACCTCCTCATGTATTTGTTGTAAATATTTAATTCTATCTTCCGCTGCAAGAACAGTTGATGTAGAAGGAGTCATGAACGATATTGYCGGGTGATAACCATAAGTCAYGTAGAAAGGTGAGAATCCTGTGGCTGAATGGATTGAGTTGTTATAAGCAAACTCCGCTATTGGCAACAAATTAGACCAATTGTCTTGCCTCAACGTTGTGAACATCCTTAAGAATTGCTCGAGTATTTGATTTACTCTTTCTGTCTGGCCGTCTGATTGTGGATGGAATGCCGTGGTTGTGGACGATTGAATGCAAAGAAGTTGATTCATTCGCTTCATAAATTTTGAAACAAAAACGGGACCGCAGTCAGAAATAATTTCGTTTGGAGTGCCATGGTGCTTCCATATATGGTGCAAGTATAAGAGAGCTATCCCTACATAATCAATTGTTTCGTTTGTAGATATAAAATGGGCTAATTTTGTGTTTTTGTCGACCACCACCATGATGGAATCAAATCCATGGCTGTTTGGTAACTTGACAATAAAATCCACCGTGACCCGCTTCCATGGTGCCTCCGCTGCTAGAATTGGTTGCAGCAATCCATAGGGGCGATGATGTGAAGGTTTCCCCCTTTGACAAAAATCACACCCTTCGACATAGCGATGGACGTATTTTCGTAAAGTGGGCCAATAAAATGTTCTGGCAACCAAATCCACCGTCTTTGCTCGACCTTGGTGCCCCGCACTTGGAGCATCGTGTCTGGACCGCAATATTTGACGTGAAGCTCTGGGTCGTTTGGTACATAAATTGCATTGTGAAAGTAAAGCATGTCATCCTTCATAGTATAGGCTTGAGAGAAGTATCTTCATGGAGAGCACTTTTAATACCTTGCATAATTTGGCCGTCACTCCAAACTGATGCACATGTTTCCAAAGCCGCCAGTCGTAGTAATGGTTTTGAATATGTTTGCCCATCGTGTGAAATATTGGTATGTCGTGACAACATATCAGCACGCCCGTTCAACGATCTTGGCCTATGTTGAATGTCGAAGTTGAAAGTTGAAAGTTGCTCAGCCCATCGAGCCTGACGTCTGTTGAATTGTTTAGTTGKTATAAAATGCTCTAGATTCTTATGATCTGAAATCATCCGTACCTGATACGGTGACGCCTTGAGGTACACACGCCAATCTTAGAAAGCTAGAACAATGGCAAGCAACTCTTTGTCGTAAATGTCGTAGTTTTGCTCTGCGGGCTACATTTTAGAATTGCGATATGGACACGGGTGTAAGTGTCCGTCGTTGCCACGTTGCGATAAAATACCTCCTGTGGCATTATCAGACGCATCGGTTTCAACAATAAAAGGTTTTTGAAAATTAGGGTGAATGAGCACCGGTGCCTTTGTGAATYGAGACCGCAATTCTTTAAATGCTCCTTCTGTTGAAGGGGTCCATTCAAACTTCTTATCCCTATGTGTCAAAGTTGTAAGAGGAACGGTTATTCTTGAATAATCGGGAATAAATTGGTCTGGCCGTCCCGCTTTACACGTACAAAGTCTGTGGTTTCTTATCACCCTACCTTAACCTTTGGCCTTATAGAACCACCACATGATAGGTCAACGGAAGATTGAAGTGAAGATCAAGCGAAGATTGAAGTGAAGATCAAGCGAAGATTCGAGTGAAGACCAAGTGAAGATTCGAGTTTTTTTTACTTGCCTCTAGCCATCCGTAGTCGAAGATATGCCTGACGAATATCGAACTTTGTAAATATCTTTTGCCCCCGCCAATCAATTCGTTAATTCAGGAATCAATGGAAGAGGATATCGGTTTTTTATTGTCACTTTGTTTAAATTCCTATAGTCAACGCAAACCCTAATAGATCCGTCCTTTTTCCTGGCAAATACTATGGGTGCGRACACYRGTGATTTGGAGCGTYRAATCYAGCCTTTGYCTAAGTTCTCCTCGAGATAAYGACRGAGCTCCTCTAATTCCAAAGGGGACATAGGTCGAAGACCCGTATTGCGGGGTTCTTGGCCTTGTTYAAATTCTATCTTCATGCCTGATGCRCTATGATCTGGTAAATCATTTGAGGCTTTTTTACTAAATACCTCATACAAATCTCAATATTCCGCCGGGATATGTTCTGCCAGAGGCTMACTAACTGCATTCCYGCCAGCTAGCTCCGATACCTCCAGYATAAATAAGTYAGCTCMTTTTTTGGATAATYGAAAGGCCGYTGCCGAGACCCAAGCATGCTTYKRYGCTTGGAGTCRAGGACTACTGCGACCGCGAACTCTCACAAGCTTGTCCGATTGGATGGGGGCCTGTCTTTCCCTAGTCGAGGGACTTCTAGTTGCTCATCGTCCTTTCCATAATTTCACGGTGGGCCCACTAACTTGAGTTACTACATGCCCAGTAGAAATTCGAGGCTCCAAATCCAAAACCATGCCAAACTCAGAGCCCCGCACAACGTGCGCCGTTCTTCCATTAACCCGCCCTGGCTTCTCAGTCGTCTTCGCTAACTGAAGACAATTCTGTTGGCAATATCCTGATTCAAAAACTACCTTCTTGAGAAACCACCGAATGGTCAGGTCATGGCGAACCAACCACAATGTTCCTAATATACAAGAATGATGTTTTGTGTTAGTTATATCGGCCACCACCACTTTGCGATGGTTTTCCACCTCCAACTGCACGGTCGCTTCATGAATGATAAGCCCCGAGCTAATGACCCTACCATCAACCACCCTAACCTCACGTCGCACTGCCATTGGCTTTATCTCCGCTCCGCAATGTCGAGCAAAATCTTGATGCACAAAAATACTTGTAGCACCAAAATCTACAAGAGCGGTGGTTGGAACCGCATTAATGCAAGCACTCAGTGTTAAGTGCGCAGTAGGTTCAAAGGTGGCTCGTAGATAATGTGGAGACGGTGTTTCGCTCGAGACTTGCAAAGGACGAAACACGTTATTGCCATTAACTATCCTAGACGCTCGGCGGCCGTCTTTGCCATGGCAGCCGTTCTATAACTAGCATCAATCTCCATTGGAACTGGTCCTGTCCCACTCGAGGTGGCTTGAAACCGCCCAATAGAATCTCTCGCATGGGAAGATGGAACCGATGGTCGTTGTCCTTGACGTTGTGCCCATAAACGCTCATCGATTCGGGAGGCCATGGCCACCCACTCATGGAGCCACCATTGTTGAGTCTCTACTGTGGCGATCGAATCCAAAATTTCCTTCTTAAGGCCTGCACAAAATCGTGCCATCAGAYTGGATTCATTCCARTCGACMTGTGCGGCATACTCATTAAACATAGAAATATAGGTTGCAATCGATCCCGTTTGCCGGATCTGTCCAAGACGATCCTCCGCGTTGCTTTTGCGATCAAGCTCCCCATAAACGACGATTACCGCTTCGCGGAAGGCATTGTAATTGCTTAATAGTTCATGGGGTCGTCCTTCATCGAAGGCTTGGAGAATTGGCATCGCCCAATTCTGTGCTGCGCCGGTCATGTAGGAAAGGGCTTAAGGGCGTAAGCAATTTTATCTTCGTCATGACAGTAGGCTCGTGGCTTACCTCGGAACACCAAACGTAGTTGGGCGAACCATTTATATATCTCACCACCCTTTTTTCCTRCAAATTTCTCARGCACCGCAACCTTTGAGTCTSTGTTCTCAAATCTTTYKCCATTARGGTCTYCCACTSTRGTYTGAGCGAAATCAACAGCCCTCCTCATTTCCAATGGTAACGCTTGCATTAACTAGGCCCCAGCTTTCTCCGTAACGTGTTGCACCATATGAGGGATGGCAATCTGAGAGGCAGCTTGAACTTGTTGCTGAATGAACGTTGCCCATTCAGATTCCATTCCCGCCGGCAGTGCCTGTTCGGCACCCTCCCCAAATCCCTCTCGCTCCATGAGTTTCTAGGTCCGTCCCCAACTACGGCACTCTTCTTACTCACAAATCAGTTATTTGTAACTTTTGGTTTGGATGTGATTGATCATGGATATCAACACAATATTTTGGACCTACAAAGCATGGACAGTGGCTTTGACTCAACATAATGTCAGGATTCAGATTCCGGTTCAAGGTTGTCGATGCTTCCCCAGACTGTTCGCGAAGAGTGAATCTCCCGGTATGCACAGCAGATGCAATCGGAGCACATTGCATACTCATCCTGGCTCTTACATCTTAGGTCATTCCTCAACCTCTATATACATTGACATAATCATAACATGCTCAGAATTCCAGACTCAGAATTACAAACGAGACTCATCAAGGAAATCAGATCAACTCCATCATTAGGAGTTCAGATTGAAATATGTCGAGTGAGGGACAACAGCCCCCTCACTGAGCTTAGTATTGGCTTTCAGTAACCGTCCCTCCGGTCTTTTCATAACCGCCTTGGAACCGCTGCCCCCTAGTCGAGCCCGGTTCCTCGGAGTCCGCTTCCCGTCCGAGAACTCGTCCAACTGGAACGACGGAGTCGTAACATTAGATGTTACATGTCCAACCACTAGATGTTACATGTTCTAAACCTTTCAAAGTAGATTTCATAGCCTATCATGACAAATGGACTATAAATCATGTAAGAAAACATCCTAGAAAAGACGAACTAGGTGCTTGGGTTCCTTTTGCTCTTCAGAAAGCTTTGACTAAGGCAAACATCACCAAAGAATTCCAAGCAACGGGCATCTATCTTTTTAATGCAAGAGCTATGATGGGAAAATAGGTCCTAGTTTCAATTTTCAAAGAGTGGGTGAAGAAACAGATAACAAAAATGGAATACAAGACGGCAATTCTATGGAAGCTTTGAGTCCAAAAATTGTTGTGCAATATTGGAATTCTAACATAGATTTTTGCCCTTCCTAAGGTGTCATATGATGTGGCATCAAGTGCGACACCATATTATATGAATACAATTTTCTCAAGAGTCTTTGTTATGCATTCTTGTTTGGTTTTGCTTTCAAATTTCATGTGAGTTTATGCTAATTGATATGTTGTGTATTACAAACTATATTTACATGACAAAAGTGAAAGGCATCAACAACTTTTGGAATCAAACACAATTAACTGTAGTAAAATGACTTATAAAAACTACAATCCAAATAACATGATGCATAATACAATACATTAAATTCCATTTGACACACTCAAAGACATTAGGGCAAAAAMAAACTAAAAAGGTTGAAGTTTCTTTCTAAATTCCTAAAATGATTTTTTACAACTTCAACAAATCAACTCAAAAACCCTTCTACCTCTAACATTCCTCATACTTGCCCTCGTATTATTCCATATACAAAGATTTGGTGCCAATCCAAGTCCACAATATGTAGAGCTTTTGATCCCTGAACAATAACAACATGTTGAGGTCTAAATTACTTCAAAATACTTGTATCCAAACCAAGGCTATAATTATTCTTTAATTCCTAGAGGCCCAAGTGTCCCCTCATGGAACAAATGAAAGTTTGGATAGCTTCCTATAATCTCAATTTTTGACATAATTTTATGAATTTTTTTTAAGGTACATAAATGCATTGACCCTTGGAGAATATATTTTGTATTTCAATTGGCAACTGAGAGAAAAAGTTATGCCACCACAAGTACAAAATGGAAGTTGTTGGGGAGCACCAAAAAATCACAAAATCTCAAAATCAAATCAAATTTTTTTTCTCTTATAAAAAATATTTTTGTGTACATGGAAAGATTTGATTCATTCTATTTGAACTAGTGATGGGGACGTTATGGATTGTCTTGCTTGGGGGGGAATAAGAGCATCACCTTTCAAAATAATTTACAACACACATTTTTGAATTCAATTTTTACAATTTCAAAAATAAGAAAAAAGATCCACAAGGTTTAGTATGCTTACTAGAACAATCTTAATGTTGGAATTAGTGTGTTTTGATTCTATTTTAGAACTATTAACAATTTTCTATTTTAGTTTATTTCCCATTGTTATCTTATATTTGCCTCTACTTAACAATGTTTTTTTAAATGAAAATCAAGTTCGTTTGTTTTTTATTTTTTCTCCCTAGACTCTTCTCACAATTCCTCAAAATAATTGATTTTTATATCAAAAATCTACATTGCAAAATATTTAAGATTCAAAGCCTTAAAATCTGATGAGGCTAGGTGCAAGAAAGAACATTTTCTTTACTTTAAATGCAAGCATATTGCAATCCAAATGAGCAAATTCTAAAATTTCTTCCACATAATATTATACTAGTTTAGTGCAAGATCATATGGTTAGATATGCAAAATTCAAATTCAAATTCAAAAGTTTTGCATTGTATAATAGAAATGGTATTTTTTGAGTTTTTTTTTACAAAGAAAAAACCTTGGAAGGCCTTTAGAGGGTGATAAATTCAACTATTGTATCTTTTAGTTAACTTTTTCAARTATATCCTTCTAAAATTTAAAGTGAAAATCATTACCCATTGCAAGTCCAATGTGCCTAAACTTCAAGAAATAGTTTATTTAACCTGCCTATGGGTGCAATTCTTTTGTCCAACATTTTAGAAAAGAATGCATATGTCCCACAACTTGTGCATTTTCTTCAATAATCCTTTGTTGAAAATTTGTTGATAATAATACATAGAAAAATTTAAACAAAAAAAACTTGCATATTCATCTCTAAAGAGTTTTTGAAGTGGAAGGTRGTCTTTTATGAAAGAAAGTCTAAATCGCTAATCATAACTTTTACAAAAAATCAAGATCTTTGGGTTGGCTGTGTACAACCACTTTTGAGTGCATAGTAGTGACACTTCTATGCACTCAACCCAATCCAATTTATTTTTATTATTTATCCCTCGTACCCCCCCACCCCAAATACTTTAAATTAAAAAAATTTAATTAAATTTTTTTGAACCCCCCCTCCCCCTCTTTATAATTTTCAGGAAGTAGGAACTACTCCAAACAATATGGGATATGTTTCCCAGTATCCATATTCGTATTTGTATTCGTACATGTATTTGTATCTGTATTCATATCTTATTCGTATCTTATTCATATCTTATTCGTATCTTATTCGTATTTTATTCGTATCTTATTCGTATCTTATTTGTATCTGTATTCATATATGTATTCATATCTGTATTTGCATCGTATTTGTATCGTATGTATATTTGTATCTGTATTGTATCTGTGTCCAAGATCGTATCCAAGATCAACGGTTGTGGCGGACTGGCGGGGGGGTTGTAATTTTTTTTAAATCAAAAATCAATGGCTCTGGTTATTTAGGAGGGAGGGGGGGAAACAAGTACCAAAATGAAATGGCAGCCTCTTTTCACTGGATTGTAAATCCCGTTGATAAAAATGTTTTCATAAACAATACATATCATATGCTTTTCTGTTTTTGTTTGTAAATTTTCAAAATTGAGTTCAAATGATGACTTTATATCATTTTCTCTACCTTCATAGCCCACCAAATAATACTCCTCGTAACTTTTATCTCATTATTGAAACAAAATGGTTCAGATGTTTTTCATATAATTATCAATCAATATAATACAATAAAAATAAATTTTCATATTTTAGAAAAAAAATTAGCCRAGTGGTTGACATTGAAATTGGAAAAGAGCTTAAAACTTTTGCAATATGTACTGGAATTACTTGAAACAAAGTTTGACATGTATATTGGGATGATTAGCATTCATCATAAGGATGACATGCAAAATTAACAAATTACAAAGTCAATAGAGCATGCTTGAGTTTTCAAACCCCTTAAAAATGGGTTCTTTAATTAGTTATGTAGAGGTTAAGTATTAAACTGCATTAAAAAATCTAATGTCTCAAAGCTCAATGAAGTCTTTTTAACATTTGTGATAAGAATGTGTGGTCTAAAATCCTCGTAAAAGCTTAAAATTTCAAAATCTATAAGAAACATGTAGGACATCTTCAACTCTTTTTCAACTTTCCATAGGGCATTTCATGTACCCAATCCTACCCAACCCCATCCCAACCCCATCCCAACCCCATCCCAATCCCAACCCAACCCCCATTGGCCCAAGTGCATATCCTTGCAAAAAAATTTGAATGTTTGAAGAATGAAGAAGGACAAAATGCTTGAGAAGGACAAATTACCTCATTTTAACCCAGGAGCGCCGGGGGCGCCATTCTGTGCCATTTGGGTTCTTTCCAATGAGGCACTAAGGGATTGGGAACATTTTTTTATTCATTTTTTTCTTTTAGACCTTTCATGTTGGGTTATGAAGACTTTTCACATGAGTTTGTAGTCTTTTCAAGTGTCTATCTTCAAGAAAATGACAACTTAGTTAAAAAAACGGATCATATAAATATGCTATTTTAGTGTATTTTGGGAAGTTGTTCCAAATCTGAAATTTCTCCACAAAAATGACATTTTTTGAGTTTGATCCCAACTAACAAAATGAAGTTCATCTACTCTAGTTTCTACTCCAATTGGAATTCGGGAAAAATTCCAAACACTGAATATTTTATTGCAATTTAAACTTTGACCGTATTTTCAATGTTTATTGCATTCTAATTATAGAAAGGCATGGAAGTTGGGTTCACACCATGATGTTTGTCACTTTAGTGTACACACATGGTGAAATTTTCAGATTTTCTGAAATAATTTTGGATTTGATGTGATTTCTCTTCACTTTTTCTTCAAAAATTCCCTCATAAATCAATCTCCCACAAAAAAATCTAAATTTTTTGTGAAGTAAAGAAGACATGCAATTTCATCTCTGAAATTTTTTTCAAACATATCTAATGAAACATTGGTAAGAAAATGAGAGATGGATAGGGAGGCTTGAAAGTAGTGGTTATAGGTCCGTCCTTTAAGGGTTACAAACATTCAAGCTCGATGAGGTTTTGACCTTTCTTTTTCTTTTTCTTTTTGGACACAAAAAAGGGTAACCTTTACTGCAAGGAAGAAAAATAATACAACGACCCAGCCGCAAGCGGCCTGGACCAGGATTTTGACCATTTCTTCATTATTTGTTGCAAAGGGAATTGACTCCCTTATTGGAAGGTCAGAGTGAAAGACTTATTAATTAATATTAACTGAAGCCATAATCTGCAAGTGATTGATGGCAGGTAGTGTCCGTCCAATGACAGAATATGATGTAAAGCTGGTATCAATTTTGCATGAGATGATGGCATGATAAGTCAGTCAGTAAGACCTTAAGTTCAATTTCAGGGGAACCACTCCTGTAGCTAGTACCACCATCATTAATATTTAAAATTCAAAACAACTCCCTTCATTTGTGTAAAAAAAAAATTAAAAACTTCAGAACAACTCCCTTTATTTTTTTCAAGTTAGGGAAAAATAAAATTCAAAACAACTTAACCTCTGAAGGTGACCATGGCCTGATTTTTCTGTCAAAAACCACTCAAAATTGTCAATCAATTCTCTGACAATTTTGAAATAAGAAAATTACTTGATTGCTCCCCCAATTTTTTGGATGGTCTTCCTATATTCTGGATGACTGATAAAGTATATTTCATCATCATTCTGACTACAGATTTCATCATGAAATAAAAATCACTGCATGGCTGTTTGATGGTAACCCTCTCATGTCAAGTACCAATAAGCTTATGTTAAGTTACTTACTGGAGGCTGGGGCTGGCAGACTCCTCTTGCTATTTAAATAGTGTGGAAAACACCTGCGCCTTACTTACACATCCCTGATCTGTCCATCATCCTTCAAAAATATTTCTCACACTACAGTAATAAGCTTAACTTACGCTGCACAACAGTGGGTCAAATCAATTGTGGCAGATGAATCAGAGCAAATCCGGGAAGGAAATTGGCATATTTGTACATTACAAGAAGTTGAAAAAGTAGAAAATTTAAACCAACCTAAGTTACGGCTTAATTACCACCATCTTTACTTGGCTAACTTACTGCAGATTCACGGGAAAAAAAACGTCCTGAAAAACAATAGGATTATTGAAAGAGACTGTTGCAGGTAACTTAACATAATTTAGCAGTGTCAACCTCAAATTAAATTTGCCTGTTCAGGAGCTCCAGGAAGTGAATGATAAGCTTTGGAGAGGACTCCGTGTACTAACACCCGATTCGTCCAATTTGTGCATGTGAAACTATTGTATCAAAGTCACTGTTAGTATTTGAACCATAATTTGTACATAACATTCAGTAGCAGCACTACTAATTGCCTTCCCCCACCAAATGGTGTGGAATATTCCACACCATATCAGTAGCTATGAGGTCACATGTCAAATTTGTTAGAATATCAGCAAGAAAGGAGTTGGGTTGAAACTAATGCACACTAATGGAGGGCCATTAGTAATTTAGTTTGTTTTGGAAGTAGTTCTCTAGCACCAAAAAGTAGTTGAGAAGTGACTCCATCAACATTTTCTAAAGCATGGTATGTGTTTAGTGGTGTTAGGTTACCATGCATTCAAATTTGGCCCTCTAGATTTGGATGGATGATGCTAAAGAAAGAAAAAGGCATGTTGGATGAAGACTACTTAATGTTATAGTAGACCACTACGGTGGAAACACTCAATATAAGCAATTCAACATAGTTGGATGCACCTTTTCCTAAAAATAATATTTTTGTAGTATTAGCAAGTGAAATCATGAATACTAAAAAAAATTAGATTTTTCAGATGTGATGTATAATTCCTATGTTTTTTCAAAGTTATGGCTACTTAGACCATTGAAACTGTCACATAGGTGGTCTAAGTAGCCAAAACTTTGAAAAATCATAGAAATTACATATTACAGACCCAAACTAAAATCTGCAAAATTAGGCAATCACTGCAGCAAAGTGAAGAATGTCTTCTTCAAATGCATTAGCAAATCAAGGTTAAGCATTTAGGGGACATTAACCCCTAAAGGACCGAATGACCATTGAACATAAGCAGGTAATTTCGGGTGGGTGCGTATGAAGTCATTTTTTAATAGATGTTCTTCAAATTTTGAATCAAGGTCTGAACATTGATGTTTCTATGAATAAAGAAAAAATTAGAAAGTTACTTTTATGCCATATTTAACTACTTTTGGACTATTCAATGAATTTTGGACTTTACATCCAAAGATCTTCAGATTAGAACATTGGGAGATCTCCCAATGTTTTCACAGATCTCCTGATGTTTTTATAAATCTCCCGATGTCTTACATAGATTTCTCGATGTTTTGTGTTATCTCCCGATAACCGTTTTTTTTTCTCCTTATGACCATTATTATTTTTGGACTTTCAAAAGTCCAAAAGTAGTTAAATGTGGCATTTTTACTTTGATTTTATTATTATTATTCTGGTGGGCATAACTTACTGTGATTTTAAGTTAAGTTCTGTGCTGACACCCCCCAGAACACAATCCACATGATGAGTGAGGTTCCATTTCTCTCGTCTCGTCCATGTGGGCAGGTTCATGTGAGCCTCTCAACCCCCCGGGCCCCTGGGGTGACTTGTTCCTTTTCATTTATTATTACTGTTTTGCAACCTGTCCGCCGGCCAGACGAAGCCCGTGGGGCTGTTGTAATGTTCGCACCGCTCACCTACTTTGATCACTCAGACATTCCCTGACGGACAGGCTCCTTTGGGTATGGAGTGTGGACAAATGAATGGTAAGTTATTGCAGTCGGTGGTGATTGGAAGCGTATTTTCCTCGTTGGCCAATAGCCAATGACCATGGCGAAGGCAAGCAGGGGATCATCATGACCAATGGATGGGAAGCAATCATCCAATTTCATTCAAGACCCCATCTCCACCGCACACAAAATTGGACAAGCCGGGGCTGGGGGGGAGGGATTGATCGAGTAGTTACTTAATCCCCTTTGTACATCCGTTGGTCCGTTGGTTTGTCCATCCGTCCGCCCCGCCTGACTTGCACTTGGTTGGTTTCAGAAGTTAATTGATGGATTTAGCAGGTGGGCAGAAAAAGATTTGGGCATTCAGTTGTCAGGATTTGGGATGTGTCCGGTTCCGAGAGGAGAGGCGCTCTCGCTCTCATGGAGAGAGAGACGTACAAGCAACCAGCGTTTGTCAGGACCAAGGAGAAAGGAAATGGGATTGACTGATGAGGATGAGAGAGAAAAAGAGAGAGAGAGAGAGAGAGACGCAAGGACTGTACACATTGACGGAGAGTGAGTCATGTTTGTAAGCACGCCGCTTGCGRACCTGAGTGGTCGGATGGATGACACCTTCACCGTTAACCCTTATAACGTGGAGGCGTATGTTTTGTGACCGATGGATGATAGAAAATCTCTCTATGTAGGACAAAAGTGCAACTATTCATCTTCAAATTTTTTGGTGAGAAGTGGAGATCTTCTATAGGATTTTGACTTCCAATGAGTGCATTTTGGATTTTTTTTTTAGCTAGTGATTCCCACGGTATCAAAATGGATGATGTCCATCCTTTAAGGATTAATTATAGAAAAATAGATTGCACCTATTGGTCCAAGAATGAGAGAATTTTGGTGGCTACCTTGGTCACRGGGGGAGGGGGGCTTGTCCTTGTAGGGTTAAAAGTGAAGGCACACCCATAACTGATTAACCCCTAAACTAAATTTGGACATGATTAGGAGTGGTAGTGCTAGGCAAAGCAAAAACTATTTGGAGGTGAAAAGATAGAAATGATGACAGGGAATGCAAAAAAAATTGGTAATTTTATCACTTGAATTGAAGTTACTATGACTTTTGGAAGGTAGATTTTTGGTTTGGACCCATATCCCATGTCTAAACTATTCCAAGACCACTCACTTAACCCCTATATGCCTGAGGCACCAACTTTTGAGTTCAATAATATTTTGAAGTTAAATAAAACCTAGCCAATATTCTATATTTAGTAGTTTATGTTTTTGAGATTTTCTTTTGAAAGTCTAGTTTTCTAGAATAAATAATCTAATTTTGAAAATGATTGAATGTGATTTTTCTCTTCAAGATTTTTTGCAAGGGTGTCCATTGCAATCTTGACTTTCCATAGTCTTGAGGACTCTCAGAAGTGAGCCTCAAATACACTAGATCTTGGAGAAAAAATCACATTAGAAACCTTGTTTCAAAAATTTGTAGAGTAGGTTTTGGGAAGCCATAAATTGATTGGGGTTATGCATATTAGGCCCTTCAACCTCATATTTTTTTGGTGACTAACTTCTTAGATTTGGCTTGTAAAAAGAGGATTGAAAGACTTCAAACTTTAACACTTTTGCAATTTTAACACCCTCGTGGTCAAACATTATAATCTTTCAATTCATAAGTGATAGCATTGTGTTTTCTTTTCCTACATGATCTCTAATATATCTAGTTGAATTTGTATAGTAACGGTTCGAAGAGAATTGCTACAATTTATCAAAATGTTTTTTTTTGTTCAATTTAGAACAAATTCATAGGAGGCCTTAGGTATTTAGGGGTTAAGAGATTACTTCTTGTTTACTTTGGCACTYCATACCAATGACAAGTCTTGACAAGAATGGAGTAATTGATGGTTGAAAACCTAGAAATCAATGTACTAATGGTTGGAAATTAGTCCCAACTTAACCTAAATTTGAAACACCTGATTGATTGCTGGTGGGTAATGGGTGCCTAGCTCCAATATATGCATGGGGTTTGACAAGAAGAGGAAAATTCATATTAAAAGAAAAAATTGTTTAAGGTAGACCCACCCAAATTTGCTATCTAAGTATCTTTGGAGGTGAAASTATTTGTTGATTCACATATTTGTTAGAGATTGAGAAGTTTGAGAGAAGCCATTTGCAAGAAGAATGAAAGCATTCTCACAAAATGAAATTTATGTGATTTTTCAAAGTTTGTTGAGACAAATTTGATAAAACGTGACACACTAGTTAGCCCCATGCTAAAATGCACATTGATGAGTCCCCTCCCCCCAAGTGCATTTTCATGATGCTAAAGGGATGCAAAGATTATGACAATAGATGGATGACAAGCAAATAGAAGGATCCAAGAGATGTCACAATTGGGTGACTGATGGCATTGAGTTGTTCCACCTTACAATGTATTTATTTTTTCCTAATAAAAATCTCATAATCAAAAATAGAGCACGTATCACTAAACCACTCTGCTTATGCTGATTTTGATTGTTTGGTATTAAATTCTAGAGGACAAAGGACATTTTTTGCCAAAAAACACACTCAAAAAGGCCATTTCTATTGCAAAGGGTAAACAAAGTGAGAAAACTTTTTTTTTTTGCATAGCTAACCACAAGATCTTACATTTAACTAGTATGAAAATGCGTGGAATGTGTTTTAGATATTTTGACCTCATAGATTGCAAGATATTTGTGTTTAAAGTGAAAAAAAACAAGTATTTTTGCAAATTGTGGGACTAGATTATTTGATTTTGAGCCTTTMTGACTTTCATTTTCTGGACTAAAAAGTTTTGAGGTTTAAATCTTTATGGTGGAGAATTGGCTTGAGAGTCTAGAAAAAAAATTCAGGAAAAAAACACTTAATTATCATTCTTTAAAAAATTGTTAAGCAGAAGTAGGTACAAGATAGTTGGAAAATCTATATTATTAATGTCTCTAAGATTGAATTGAAACATGCTAATCCCAATGGTCAGATTGTTCTAGCAAGCAAAGTAAACCATATAGAATTTTTTTTTGAAAATTTGTAGAAATTGCATTCAAAAATGAATCTTACAAGTTGTTTTTTCAAGAAAATGCTTAGATTGCTTGAAAAACAAGATTGTCTATAACCTTTACATCACTTATCCAAATGAAATGAATCAAAGCTTTCCAAAAAAGACAAAAAAATTTAATCTACAGAAAAAAAAAAAAAATTTAAAATCCAAACTTTTCAAATTTTTTTGTTGCCCGGTCTTCCCAATTTTGAACATAACTTTTGTTTCTAGGTATAATTTATGTTCTCAGGCATCAGTTGAAAAAAATTGTATTTCCACAAAGCTAATCATTGTAATAAATTTTTCTATCCTAAGAAAAAATTCAAAAAATCATGACAAAAATTAAGATTGGTGGTACCTACTTGAAATCCAAGTTGTCCTCCAAAGGCACAAATGGTCACTTACTGGTTAAGCAAGCAATGTGCAATTCAAAGATTTGATTGAGGAAAAATTGATTAGAATTCCTCATTGTTTGCTCAATGTAAAACGATCAAAATCAATAAATGGAGCAATTTAGTGATACTCACTATTTCTAATTCGGAATTTTTTAGAAAGCCAGAAGGAGCATGTGATAATTAGGAATCTATCACTAGAAATAGAAATTGAGTGCTTGGAGACCTTTAATTCTTTTTAAAGAATTACAAAAACCAACATCAAACTAAAAAATCTTCATGTAGTGTATCATTTTTATACATGTAGAGGTTTTAACCCCAAAGAGCATGTCCACCAAACCCTTTATGTAAGCCCTGCATCATTACAAGCTTTAGAGATGTAGTGCGGTTATTCAAGATTTTTCAACCCTAACCCCTATTAGCTCACATGACCACTTCTTGCTTGTTTCTCCTTTTTGATGTATTGTTCCAACCAATTCTCAAAAGGAATTTGAGCAAAAACTCTACATTAGTAATGCAAATAAGCTTATACCAAGCATTCCACATGTGCCACAAAATTATAGGGTGAAAAACATTGCCAGCTAGACAAGTCAAAGAAGTAATGGGATAACAAAACCTATTATAGTCATGATGGACCTAGAGACACTATTAAATGAGAAAATGGGAGGGAGATTAAGGAATGGAAGATGCTTTTGAAATTGTGCCAAACTTGTAAGCAAACTTATATTTCGAAGACATGATGGGACTTTAGATATAGTAGTTTGAAATTACCCTTTATCTTTTGTCCTTTTAAATAAAATTTTCTATTAAGATTTCAAAAATATCGTCCTTCCATCAACATCTACTTATTGGTTATATTTTTGGAGGCTTTCATGTTGAGTTGTCACCAAATTATTCAAACAAAACATAATYATCATTTCATAATCATATATCTTTAGGTAGAAATTCTTTTAGTGCATCCTCTCTTATAGCATAATTATCAATTATGGATTTTGTAGGTGGGCCCAATTTGAAACACTTTTTTGAAAAGTGAGGTAGAGTCAACATGAGTTAGGTGGCCATTGCTACACCTTTCTAAATCTTTAATCTCTCTTAGTGCATAGTCCCTGCAACATTACTAGCCTGAGAAAGGGTTGCCTTCTATTCCAGTGCCCCCTTCAAGAAACCATCCCCATATTCACCTAAAATTGAAGCCTCAAATCTAATGACTTGATGACTTGGCAACTTCATTATTACCATTTAAATTTTGAAGCAAGTATGACTATTATTTTGAGGAATTACTTCAAAAAATTATTCAACAACATTATGTAAGGAGAGAGTGGTAATGAATACCACTACAAGTATTTTGTTTCCCAAGTTAGTTGAAATAAATCACATCAAGCCCAATTTTGTATTTTTTTGACAAATTTTGACAAGTGACTTATCAGCTATTAATGGTGTGGAGTATTCCACATCATTCTATCCAAGGAAAGGCAATTGTTCTTTCTACTATTGAATGTTATGTTGCACTAAGAGAGGTTCTACTTGTATTTCATTCAATGTGAAATCACTTGAATTATAGAAATATTGTGCAACCACTACAAAAARAAATTTAATGCAATGCAAGAGTTTGGATTGCACATAAGACCCCTTTGCACTAATTTGGATAATTTTTTTGGATGAATGTGATCCAATTACTATATCAAATTCAGGTGAAAATTACTTAGAATAGTGAAATCAAGTTACCCCATACTAATTTCTCAACATTTGACACAATATAAATATTTTCCCAAAAAATATACTACTTCTAAAGCATGTATTGTTGTAATTGGGACTAACAAACCTCTATGTAAACAATTGAAAATATTTTTAGAAATGTTTGTTGACTTCAATGGCTTGGAGAGTAACTTTCTCATTGTAAGGCAACCTAATTTCACTAGTTTGTGTAAGTGAAATTGTAGTATATGAAGCAATATGAAAACRATGTGGATCACATTGCATTTCATTTATCTCTCTTAGTTCTTGAACTACAAAATTAGTGAACCTTGCAAATTGACTAATTCCAGAATTACTGAGTCAACTTTRTTCATCAAGAAGATTCAATTAATTCAAGTGATTATATAGTGCTTTCATCATACTTCACAGGTTAATTCAACTACAGTATACAATCACTTCAATATTATTCTCTTGCATTTGCTTATCATACTAAATAGCAGAAAATAAAGTTCAGAGTGCTAATGGGAGCATTCCTTCCTTGGAGTTATTTAGAGAACAAGGGGTGTCCACCGATGTACCTCAGATCCACGTTTACAAGGCACAAGCCAATGAATGGAGTTTTCAATAGATAGTATATTTAAGAAGTTAGTACTCCGGGCTTGTTCGGAAATTCAAGTATTTGTCCAACCATATTCCGTGTGGTTGCCTTGACTGATGAAACTCACCRTTTTCTACGTCATAGTTCGAAGCAAAAGTTGAGAGCTCTCTCCTCACAACTCTATTCAAAATTTCTCCCCGAAAGAATCTAAGGATCATGCTTCTTTAATTCTTTCCAACTTGAGACCTCAAAGAAACAAGCTGGAATTAAAGATTGTAACTGGCTGTGATCAATTCATTGCATACTCGATGTACAATGGATCGCACAATTCATCATTGAAGCAAGCTCTTGCTTGCATGTGTGGGTTGGGTGTGAGAAAGGGGAGCCACTGCCCTTAAGCTCGAATGTGCAAGACTCTTCAAAGCATTATCGTGGAGAGAAAGTGCCAGACCTGCAAACCCACTCCCGGCAAACATATTCATGTCAATTTCATTACTTCCCAAATTTGAATCATTCGGTGTCGGCCAATGGACAGTTTACCAAGTTATTTTCTGAGCAAGATTGATACGATTAGAGGTAAATTTCGAGAGGGACATGGTTTGGGACTGGGACTGACGCATTGAAACATATAACACTACCCTAATATTTCCATGACCCTGGATTGTTCGAAGTACTATCACCTAAATTTCGTATTATACAGTGGCTACGGGCGATCAACCAAGGCAGTTGGAGAAGCTGGAGTCTCCTTTCATTCCTATGCATGTTGATTGTWCAATTCTCTCAGTCTTGCTTTAGAGTGAATACAGAGATATATAGAAGATGAAGGGAGAGAGAACATACCACATATAAATATATCATACATGGACTGTGTTTTCAGCCTTACAAGAGATTGTGATGTGGGTCATAGATAGATGATGTTCCATAAGCAGGCCTCAGGGCCTGTAGCTCAGGATACTTCAAATCAGGGCTGTCCACAGTACTACCGCCACCACGACTATTGTTATCACCTCCTGAATCCGCTCCAGTATTTTGCTGCTGAAGAAAATCCATCTGGGATCGTCCGGCAAGTACACTCTGGTTGCTCCCAGGGTTTCCAGGGTTACTACCGGCGGTCTGGTTGGATGTTTCAATTAACCCCAGCATTTGATGACCGGCCTCAAGCTGATCGCTCCCTTGAAGATCACTCATGGACGTCGTCGGTCCATATTGATTCGACCCATCTCGTGAAGTTTGTGCTCCCGAAGTCATGTTTCCAAGCATCCACTCGGAACTGGCTAAATCACGGGACGGCAGAGGTAGAAGATTTTGGTTCGTCGGCGAAAATACTTGGACGTCATGTTCCTGAAAATGCATACGAGCGAAATGACCTTTGAGACTAGTCAACAATTGCACTCTGAAAGAAATGAAATTTCTGAAAGATAAATGATAATAGCTGATTCATAACTTGTACGTACACTGAGCAAACTATGCACATCAAACAATCACCTGGGAATTTGGTGAATTTGCTGAGGCTGACGTGATCCCCGATTTTGAGTCTGTCGACATGAGATGCTGCATGTTCAATGTACTTGGTCGTGAATTTAAAGGTCTTAACCATGAAGCAGCTGGCTCCATTCCGTTGTAACTTTGACCAGATATCGGCTGTCCCCGACCTCCGGATTGATTGCCAAGCTGACCTCCCAAAGAAAGGTTTGGTCCACTCTGACTGGAACTCACTCCCTACAAGCAGAAGGAATTATTGCAGTTACAGAGAGATGCATCCATTACTATCCTTCAGTGCATTCAAGCGTCTGATAAATTCATAGGAAAGCTGATCCTTGCCTACCTGCAAATATTGCTGATATACTGAATTTCCATGATCATAATCTCCTGTCCCGGTCAACATTGTCAGCTGTCGTTTCGGATTGCTGTGCATGAGAGGGACGGGTGGTGAGAGGGACATGGCAGACAGCAAAGCCTGGGCTTCTGAACCCGTCATGGACGGAGATTGCATCTGCATCCCCGAATGAGATGAACGCTGATCATCTCCTGGGCCACGTCCGAAGCCAGGACCCGCCGTCCGCAGTTGTAGATTTCCTACTCCAGGAGTTCCAGGCTTCTCGTCAGAGTCTTCCAAAGAGACAGAGCTGGGAGATCCACAGTTCTTCTGTAATTGCATATTGAGCATCGATTTGGGATCTGCATTCACCACCAAAAGAACAAATCACACCCATTCAGGGATATCGAGAGATCAAGATTAAGCGGAAAACAAGAACATTCGAGCTAGAATCGCAAAGGTTGGTGCTTTCGGGAGCTCGAGTCAGTGCCATTGTTTGGAGCTTCGATCATACAGAATAGAGAGTCCACAAATAATGGCATTATGCCAGATTGCCGAATTATTTCGCCTCATTTGTGATTCATATCAGCAAGGTCATGGCACCAAGGGAGGTAGGATCATGTGTTTGAGCGAAAACCTCTCCATCGTCTTGCGGCACTGATGCTCATGTCCTGAGTTTTAACTAAGAACCCAGGCATGTATCTATCAACAGCATTTCAACCTCTGATATTAAAAGTTCAAAAGAAAATTTGTGAGGGATCGCAGTTAAGTAAACCGATGGGAACACACGATGGTGCTAAATCTTTCTTCAGAATGYAAAACAAACTAAAAAGAATTTCCAGCTTTCATACATGTAAATTGAAGACGGACAGAGTATTGTTTTGATAGCAACTGAGCTATTGCTTTCAAGAATTACCATTTGTACGATTTATGCCTGACTGAAGGTCTCCGTCTTCGCCGGGCTTGATACCAATTGACTCAGCAGGTGTTCCTCCAGAAGTTGAAGCGTTGGGTTGTGGCTTCCGTCGGCGTCTGTTGTGATCTGCCAAACGCTTTCTACAGCTTCTTTTTCCCTCGTCAAACTCACCTAAGTGATGAAATCTGCGCAGCCAGACAACGACAAACTGAGCTTTAGAATTGATCAACGTCTTCCCTCAGGTTGCACGGAGCAGAATAGGTTATAAATCATCTTAAGAATCTGAGAAGCTAGTTTTTCAATTTATAAACCTTGTGCTGGGTCCACCTCGATTTACACTGTACGAGTTCATTTCTTACTTAATTTAATCCTGTAACATTCAGTAAATCAATCCAAATTCTACTAGTACATACAGACATATATGCTGGCGTTTAATGCACAGCGCCAAGCTACAAAAAAAATTGTCCTCGTCGTTGATAGCATGAAGCTAATGTGATTACTGACTTTGCTACTTCTAATGAACTTTTTTAWAGATACTAGGTCAGTCGAGGGCCTAGCTTGTAATGAGTAGTGGTGAGGCTTGAGACATGAGAGTAAAATACGTCGTTAGTCGGTAACGATGGCMTACAACTCCGGGATTAATGCATTCCATTCTGGCGACAAGTCGACAGGAGCCCCGGCCTTACCTTCAGTTAAATTTGAGCTAGCTTCCAGCATTAAGTGATTAAGTGCTCGGCTATAAAGGTTTCTGATGCTCCTTCAAAAAGTAGATATCTGAATCGAGGGAATATAATGATCTTCAGCAGCCAGATTCTATATTAAGTTGTTTACTGTCTTGGTGCATTACTGCATGCTATAAGCAGCAATGGAGTGAGTATTCATTTTCGAAGGCAGTCGTGGCGAATGAACACTCAAATATATGAAAAAATCTCTGGAGTCTCATTTTACCTGCTGCATTGCTGACAAAATCGTTGCGTGTGTCCACCAACTATAACAGTCGGTGCTTTTGAGTGGAACTCACAAACCTTATGGCGACGGTGATAATGCTTGGCAGTGCTTAAATCAGCTTTGCAACCTTCTGCCTGACACATCGGGACTTGGGAGCCCGGGGAACCTGCACGGTGTCTCTTCCCAAGTCGACCAGCAGCGGTGTCCTCAGTTGAGAAGTATGTCCGAACGCCGAGGTTAAGGCCTATTCGGGCATGACCATCACTACCCTGCTCAAGATACAAGTGTAGATTCATTATAAATACCACTCAATTTGTCATCAATTGGTTCTGCAGACCACAGTAGTTAGTTACAAGTTCACTGGAAAAAAAAAATGTAAGCCGTTTCCGTACCTCCTCTTTCTTGACATGGTCTTGCATGTTAGCCGCGAAGAAATCACAACGCTGMCGATGATCAAAACTTCGCATGTCATTATGGAGGCCTGTGCCACTCGTAGCCGCAAGTCCTGGTATGCCAGATGAGCCAAGTACACTGTGGAGGTTTGCTGATGTCGAAAGTTGACTGGGGCCGTCTAGAGAATCATAGTTTCGATAACCCGCGGAGGTGAAAATACCCATGGGATTGTGGGTGAAGTTGGATGGTAGGCCTGCTGACAGCATTGTGTACGATGCCCGGAGGCTTGACATTGTGCCTACACTCAAGACATGCAAAACCCTTGTCAGTATCCTCTAACTTGCATCTGCCATAAATAATGCACATCACTGATACTTCGACGGTTCACTAATAAAACGATCGATGAAGAATCATAAAGTTTATTGAAAAAGTTGTGAAAGCAACAAACACGATGGTCAAATGTTGTAGCAGATACAAAAATGAACGAAAACTTAGGGATCACGTTCTCAGCTGAGCTAGATCCCACTAATTCCCACAGTCCGAAGAGTCCAAGATTGGAACTAATGACCAGCGCATGGACGAGCTCTGAATACTTAAACTAGGAATTCACCATTATACACTACCCAGCACAGAGACCTACAATGCCGTTTGCAGGTGAAGATGCATTGATTTTATCATGCCTCACGATAACAGTTGTTAGCGAACAATTGAAGGATCGTACTCTATAGTTCTCACCTGCAGTGATTTGGTTTTTGCGGTCGCCGTCACTGCCGTCGTTTGAGCCTCCGCTACCAGGRTGCTGTGCGAGAATCATTGCCGGATCCCAGTCCCACTCCAGGCGGTTAGCTCCGGTATACTGACGAGAGGCCGGATCTAGGCTTCCAACCGAACCTGGGTTGTCCCAGTTCTCTGTTGCCCAGCTAGGGTCGCCTTGCTGCTCGTTGGAACTTGCAGAAGGGTTCATCCCATAAACCAGGCGAGATGGTGTATGGGGTTGTGTTCTCAAAACGAAAGAACAGCTGGTTGACAAGTTGAGTGACAGAGGAGAGAGAACACGCCAAGTTCAAGGTTACAAAGAGCTCTTAACCAGACCTTGAGTTGAATATTGTCGCTCATGTACCAAGCCCAGTGGCAAAATGCTGGTATGAAAGACTCAGCAACAGCACGTGCATTGAAGGTCACCTATCGAAARTCCAAGAGTTTCTTCAGAAGRTTTGCTTATGAGAGAGAAGTGATAAAAGGTCTTCTCYTTTGTTCGGGTAGAATTCTTCTGGTTCAAAGAAACCTTAAAGTACGACCAAAACGTGCAAAATTCGAGCTCAGGATCTAAATCGACTCACTTGATTCCTGGCTTTTGACAGTATGTCAACTTCCACACCACAACCTATAGGCCTTCAGACCGCTGTACAAGATAGAAATAGGACGTTTCTTTCGATACAGAAAGGTGATGGTGATCTAGCTGAAAGTTCCGAGACGGCGAATGGAGRTTCTTGAGCATCAAAATTGCATTCGTTGACAGAAGTCGGCTGATCACTAACCTGGGTTCAGAAGCTGGACTGGAGAGAAGAATCAGCAAATGAAGGTGAAATAGATGAACAGCCCCAACAAAGGGCTCGCTTATTTCATCCGAGTAGAGATATTTGCTGCGTTGCATGGCCTGGTTGGTCTTGCGTCTTTACAGTCATGTATGATGAGGAATGAGACGCTGGTTGTGTATCCTGCTCCAAAGTAACAGCTTTTGTTATCCACCACAAAGAAAGCACTCCTGTAAGCAACACTTCCATCCTTGAGACACTCATCACAATCTAAAACCTAATGACATTTTATAAATGTTTGTAATTAAGTTMTCGAAGAACWRGAATTGCAGTATTCCTGGGACAATCCTTCCGTATGGACCAACGTCAGGGTTTACTCAGATTTGTTTTCCAATTAGGATGCGCYAGAGTTCTGGTTCGACAATCATGTTGGAAGCACATTGCAAGATCATTCATTTCTTGCAGCGAGAAAAGTCAAGACTTACAACTACKGAATTCGTCCATATTTGTTGAATGGTAAATTATTCCTTAAAGCGAAGTACTTGATAAGACCTCAATATATCTGTTCTTATCTTCCAATTCTGACTGACGGAGTATCATGATCATGAAGGTCAGGCCGAAAACCTTGCTGTTGTTACTCTRACCTCAAGCCGTTATAAATGGTAACAGATAAGATTTTTGGCTATGACGATGTCAACATAGAAAACCTTCTGAGGATGAACAGAAGACTTTATTCGGACGGCTAGGCCGTTCATATGTACACAGTTGGTTGACAACTGTATACTCACTTGGTGAGGATCTTGGTTCTCACGTCTACGGTTATGTGCAGTCAATTCCCACAATTAAATTCAAATCGATCCGAAGCACGTACCTGTACAGCGGCTACATACATCAGCTTGGTCCAAACAAAGTGAAAGTGGTGGAAGTAACAGCTACAGATGCATGTCACACTGCCACCAGTGTCTTTAGGCAAGGACAAAGATCTTTCAGAAACCGGAAACGCTATAAATCCTACTCRTGCATGCTCCGCAAATGATGTAAAGATTGTGCGATCATGTAATGGGGGAATGAGACGATAAGAATTTGTTCTCCGCCTTCATGGACTCCTGGTCCTCTATCAAAAATGTCGGAATACTCATATCCCTAGCAGCTTGCACCTCCTCGTCCCTCGCCACAGAGCCAAAGCTCGCCCAAGGGCCTGGTCCGATCTTTAACCTCCTGCATTACCTCTTCGATGTGAAAAGGTGAGCTGCCGCTCGCATGCGGTTTTCCGAACTGCCGCGAGGTTGGGCAAGACCAGATCACTTGAACAAATTGAAGGTTCACCTTATCACCTTCAGAGGTTCCTCCTTCTCTTGATTATCTCGGTCCACAACATACGCAACTTCAATGATGAGTCACGTTCCAGTCCAGGTGTCCRCGATCAATAAATTCATCGCAACATATTAGCACCACGTTCAGGGGCTATCATTTCCCTACTGAGCCTCTCGCTTCCCGCATTGCCTTCCCCCTCTTGCTGAAGCCACATCAACACTTCGACCTCCTTATTCCAGTCCGCTCTACTAACAGATTGTCTTGAGTTCCYTCTTGCTCTACCAAGTTCTCTCCCGGTTTTTCCAAAAGGCGCTTCTCCCTCAAGGCCTTCCGATTACATCGACTATTCAGGACGGTATGTACAGAAGTATAGAAAGTAGCCGGCACTTGAAGATCAGTCACAAGGAATAATTTCAAGACTTGCCAGGCGCGAACGAACTTCAATGGTCTTCTCACCGGCCTGCATACAAACCTGGCTTCCCTCTTAGCACAACGAAAGCTCTTCAATTTCGTATTACCTAGAGACAACACACAACATCTCTCAGAATCAACCTCTGTAGTTAGTGCGGCAGCTAGTATATCACAGAGAWCGCAACCACCGATAATGGTATTCACACCTTTACAATAAGCCAGACTAACCTCATGACTCTTAACGTTTTGACCTATCATTTCACATTTACTAAGYCTGGATGGTGGTGTAAGCCMCACTAACCATAACCAGAGCTCCAGCACATATCCTCTGACACATCCAAAATCACAAAGAGACCATCCTATTATTCCKAACTTTTGAACATTGAGGCCATGTGTATCGAGTTTCCACTTCTTAGCTTCCTTTCCTCCAAGAGATTTCCAGCTCTCATCCCATGGAAAAGTGAACAAGCATTTCAGCGCGCTTGGAGACCTTACTCGCACATCTCTTCCTGTGGACTCGACGTATCACGCACTGGTGCAAAATTCGTAACTTCACATTAACCTACCAAGAGCTCGATCGGTAGATTACATGTTGCAGACAAGTGCGGCCTGATCATTCCTCTAGTTAAGACGAAGGTGCCAACTCCTTTGAGCTAAACGATAGTAAAACTACTCCTTCCCAGGGAAATGTCTGGAAACAGCCATGGTTTAGGTCTCTCTTAACGTGCCGGCAGCTTCCGAGTCTTTCATTCAGAAAATGTAGTTTTCGTTCTGATCGTTGAGTGTCAGTTATCCACTAAGTCTGAAGTAATCGTTGTGTGTGACAGCTTCGCTCCTATCAAAAAAGAAATCCGGTAGAAGTGTGCCATTTTGACCTTCTACAGAAAACTTTKCTCACACACACTCTATAGAGGGAGAACAATTTGTGCTCGACACGAGAGGTAAAGCCTGTCCTTCAGCGCTGAAGAAGTAAGCTTGTCCTCGAAAAGGACATTATTCTGGTTCATCCTTTGCAATACAACGCTTTTAACTTTTCCTCATTAAACGCGGTACCGGACTAGTGATGTACAAGCTCCTGCAGGTTATAAGCCKGTTCCCTCACTCTTTGTAATGACAAGCCATGACTTTAATGTAAGACTCTCTCGCGCTCAAATAGCACCTAAGTGGAAACGCAATCGCAGTCACACGATTCATTAGTCCTCACTTGGAATGGCTCGGAAGAGTACTCCACTGCTGCTATGGCTAGCATGGCCGGAACTAATTAACCGAAATGAGCTAAGAAAAATTCTCCAGATGCTCGGAAAATTTCCTAGAGGGAAAGTTTCAACAATTTCTTCTTAATCTCTAGCAAGCAAAGTTGCTGCACTAGCCTCATCACCAACGCGGAGCTTGCCACAGCAGAGGGTCCCGCTCCAAAATATAATAACAGCTTCTTACACGGTTACTCTAATTAGGACTCTAGTTCTTACAACACTAAAATGCATATTAGCTCGAAACACGTCAACCACTACGGAAATGACCGCGAGTTACGAACACTCATGAATCACTCCATTCGCCCTCGTCAAAACCATCATCAAAGCTACCTGCATAGGAGCTCTCTCTACGACCTCAAAATCYAACGCAGGCACACCAGTTCTCCAAATCTCGACCTCAAGGAGCTACAAACCCCAGCTCCACTCTCTCCAGCATCTAACCACCACCCCCGCCCGTGCAACCCTCCGACGACTAGCTCCTCCCTTCCCGCTCATGAAATCCTCGTCAGTTCTACTCAYACACACAGCCATTCCATCCCTGACGATCCTCACCCCCGCCGTCCCGCCAAGGTCCCGACACTCACCAACAGATGAGCTCACGCTGCGAAGGCGAGCATCCAGCACTTAATGATCACCATCTCCGTAGGAAAGCCGGAGCACGGACGGACGGAAGGACGTCTTCTACTACAGCTCGAGTGCTCGTGCGCTCAACTCATCCAGCAGCAGCGCTAGCAGCAGCAGCAGCAGCGGGCAGGAGGATCCGTGACCCCGAGGAGGAGGAGGAGGACAGCCACTACGCTAGCACGCACCACCACCAACAGCGATGCACAAGTGCAGCCATCCCAAGGCAACGAAGGCAAAGGCGTAGGCGAAGGCGAAGCATATCCAAGCAAGCCCAGCCCCGGCAAAGGGACGTCAAGCGAGGCCGCAAGCTCAAGACAGCGAGAGAGACGAGCGAGCGAGCGAGGGTGGGTCCCGGGTTGGAGCCGGGCTCCCGGGGACCTGGGCCGGGTCAGTCGGGTCGGGCACTCGGGTCGGGCGTTGATCCCTGTCCGTCGACGCCTGTAGCAGCAGCAGCTCTCTGGTAGTGCAGCCCACGAAGTTACTAGTAAGTCGTGTGGTGAAGGGAGCCCGCCAGCCAGCCAGCCGCGGCTTTAGTGGAGTGTCGGAAAGAGTTGGGCCACCGCCTGAGTTACAGTAAGTTCCAGTACAGTGCAGCAGGAGCAGCAGCAGCAAGGCGAGTTCTGCTCCAGAGGCGGGGAGTACAAGACTACGACGGGCTAGGCTGTGGATGCCTCAACCTACTCTACCTACGCTGGTCGGAACAGCACTTAATTCAGGCTTCCCCCCATTGGGCGCCTTTCCCCCGCCTCCGCCCCCGCCCCCGCCCTCGCCTTCGCATTCCCCCCTGCCCCTGCCCAAACCAAATCTGGTCCTCCTTTTCCTCAGGGTAAACTGTTGTGTATTTTTACTTTTCACCCACGTGGCGACTGATGGCTAGGGAGGATGGACCCCTCATTGCCCCGTTTTTTACCCCTGGAGAGAACACTGGGTTTTTTATTTGCCACATATGATAAAATTTGCAAATGATGAATTCAGATTTGCAATCACGGAAGAGGTCCCAAAGTAGACAGGGGAGGTTAGAAATACAAAATTGATGCGGCACAAAATAGGGGACAATTTTACATTTGTTTTTTGACGGGGCAGTAAGTAGGGCCATCCTCCCTCGACTATGGTGATCAATTGGAGTATTATGAAGACTATTTCTTATTTTTTTAAATCTATTGTTCCAATTGAGTTGCATAATTTACTGCAATAAGAAAGATTTAGCAAATTTGTGGCTCAAGCTTAGATGGAATTGGCAAAATTATATTCCATAAAAAACAAAAAAATTTCACAACTTTCAAGTTACTTTCTAGCAACAAATTACCAGGAATATTTATGTTGGGCTATACCACAAGTAGTCTATTGAAAACTTACCTAATGCAAAAACTTATTATTTGCTACAAATGATCAAAGTAGGGAATTCTTATTGGAAATTACAAATCCCTATATTGTAGTTAAAGGTCATGTAATTTAGAATTCTCCACTCCACAACAATAGGAGGGGGGGTTACATCTATTTGCCTAAGAATTTCTTGCATTGTAGTTCAATCAAAATGTGGTTGGGGCTTGGCATGCTCACTAGTGTCCAATTGAGCCCATGGAACCAAGCTCTCCTATTCTAGTTTGGTGCCGTAGAACCATCTTTTCTATTGTAGTGATTTGTCCTAAAATTACATATTACAAATCACAACCAGATGGGATTATTATTCAAACTTGATATATAATTGTTTGATGGTACTCCAAGAGAATTTGAAGATGTAATGCAATAGAATTGTTGTCAATTGATACATAATAATACAATAAGTCTCTATTAACACGTTAGAAGGATAGGACTGTTATTCAGTCTTGACATATAATTGTTTGATGGTACTCCAAGAAAATTTGAAGATGGAATATAGCAAATTTATAGTCAACACATACTTAGTGATACAAGGAGTCACTATTAACACGTTAGAGAGATGAGGTAGTTATTCAAACTTGACATACAATTGTTTGANATTTATAGTCAACACATACTTAGTGATACAAGGAGTCACTATTAACACGTTAGAGAGATGAGGTAGTTATTCAAACTTGACATACAATTGTTTGATGGTACCTCAGGAGAATTTAAAGATGGAATACAGCAGAATTATTGTCAATAATACATAGTGATACGAGGAATCACTATTTAATACGTTAGAAGAATTTACTTTCTAATTGTAGGCTTTGACATTATCAATTGCTAATATTGATTGTTTGACTATACATTTGTTGGAGGTGACTATAATATATTCCATGATGTACATAGTGATGGTAAGCAGGTATTTAGATACACTGCTATAATATATCTGAGTGTAGAAGATCGTCACGTTTACTATTAGTTGTCGACACAAAAACAAGGGAATAAACATAAAAGTGCCATATTTTCCAAAGGATTCATTTTTAAACTAATATGAAAATTAATGAATATAGAATATATGAGGTATATATAAAAGAAGATAAAAAAATTCAAATGTATTGAATAACCTTACTATAATTTTTTTTAGTTTTGTATATGTATATTTTGGTGCACCCAACAAGAGCATGTGTCCATACATTTATTGTCTATTGTAGGATAATCTATTGCTTGTAAAATAAATGTAAGCCTAAAGATCTATTTCTTGCAGTTGCTTATTGGCCACAATAGAACTCAACCGAAGTGAAGTTGGATAATTTACATAGATCATGTGTGGGTTAACCTTTATATGTCACGTATTTTGAAATACATTGGAAATCTATTATAAATGGCTAGCCATTACCTTTATGGATTAATTAGAAAACTAGTGGAGGAGACATCATCTATATTTCATTGTAAGTCGTCCATTTATCAATATTTAAGGGTTTCATTAATGAAAGTTTTCTTGCCTAAAGAGAATTGAGACCCCAATGATTCCTCAAATGTGCAATAATTCAAATATGATAAGGTGAATAACTATATTGGATATGGGATCAAAGTATAAGTGATTGTGTTAGGTAAAGATTCAAATTGTTATAAAAAGAAGTTGGGACTCCAAGATGTATTTTATGTCCCATTATGTGGTAGTGAATTTGTATTATCAGGTGATTGCAAGAAACACTTGTCCTATTTTTTTTGTCACACCGTCATGAAAAAAGTTGTTTTCTTCTACAACTTTTGCAAAAATGCTCTTAAGAACAAGAAATTTGGAAGCAAATTTTCTAAAAGTATGGAAAATAAACATGAATTTTTTCAATTTCAGTAAAATTACTTAAACGAACAAAATTGAATTTTGATAATATGTCACACTTGTAGTTTTAGTAGTTTCTAGTACTATCAAGTACTTTTTTTGAAAAGTTAGGTCATGAAATTTTGTAGGGTGCTTTATAATATGGAAATAGAACTTTCCAAGAGAGGGATTTTTGATTGCCTATTGCAAGTGAGTTCTAGATTGGCCTAAAGTGAGCACCATTTGCAATGAATTTTTGAATAATGAAAAACAATTTATTTTTTATTTTTTATGATTAGGCATCCACATAAAGTTGTTGAAAATGTATTTTCTTGAGACTTGGCACTTTTCAAGTTCTCCTACTTAGAGAATTTTTCTATACTTTTCCTTCCTAATGTATCTTCTTCTTAAAAGATAATACATATAAAGCACAATCCTCTTCAAGTATATATATATATAGAGAGAGAGAGATATATAGATATATATAAACAAGTATATGGTGTCTTCAAATCCTATCTTATAAAAATAATTTATTGGATTTTTTACTAATGATTATCACGAAAAAGACACGCGGTCACCGTCAAAACTAACAAGTCAATGCAATGCAAAAATTGTCATGTAAATTCGACCTTTTTTCCACAATCCGCTCCCTAAAGAAGTGATTGTGCACTATTTCTATTTGTTTTGTGTGTACAAAGTTCTATAAAAATTTCATGGCAAAGTCAAATAAACATGTAATTCTTCTAGTAAAGCTTTAAAAGCTTACAAAAAAGTTAAAAATCCATTAGAACTATCTTGCACCCTCAAATAAATATTTGTATCCTAAAATGTGCATTATACATTAGAAAGGCAAATGTTTTCAACACCCTCCAGGAATTAAGCAAGTCACTTAGGTATTTATAAGGTGGGCTCTAGGCATAAGTTATTTTTGGTCCCTAATGCTTCCGTTACTTCACCCAAAACTTGTATGGGCTTGTCATTTTGCTCTCATAGTCAAGCATCCAAAGGACTTTGGAGATCCCTCACAATTCCTCTCCAAGAACAATATTCTTTAATTATGTCAATATCAATGTTTTTTGACCAAGCCCTGGTGATGCATAATAACAACCATCAGTATTATTTTCTACTCTTTTTTCTAATTCAAACATCACAAATAAGAATGTCAAACTCATTTACGATTTAAAAAAAAATGAAATTCCTTCGGAATGTGGTAGCGAGCAAGGGCACCAAGACATAACTTGCCTAGATACCTTGTCTATATCCCAAGGTCCATGCTATTAGTATTATTCAGCCAATGTCACCAGTAAAAGGTCACTCTAAAAAACAATTAAGAGTTTAAGATTGTTTCTTTTTTATATTAATTAATTAACATAGGTACTTCAAATATAGGCTTCGATAATATAATTAGGTACTTATAATATAAATATCCTATAATTTTGGAAGGTGCTTATAACATAGGTACCTACAACATAGACACTTATACAAACATCCTATAACCATGGAAGAAATTTTAAATATATGTACCAAAAAACTAGCCAAAAACATAAGAGCCTAGGCTCCTAAGCTCATGGGCTCAAGATTCTAGGCTCACATGCTAGCATTTGTGGGATATGAATACCTAGAAATACAAATACTTTTACATTTATACATACATAGAACACATATTACATGTGTGCATATACCAATGAGTACATATCTATGTGATATTGCTTTGATATGTGGCAATCTCATTAGAAGAGAAATGAAGTCTTAAAAGGGCGACTAGTTATCTTGAAGCTCTGAGGTGTGTTCAATTGGAAAAGTTGCATGACATGTAGGCTGATGATGTGGTAGGGACACTACCACGTCAGCAAAATAAATATTAAAAAAATTAATTAAGAAAAACTTTTTTTAAATAATAATAATATTTTTATTTTTATTTTTATTTTTTGTTCTCAACATGGGAAATGGCCCTTTCGAGGACTCATTTCTCTTCTAATGGCTCACCTTCTGTAAGTATTGATGTTAATGTATTTTTGTTTTGGGGGTTACAAATGGAGCTAGTCCATTGCATTGGAATGCATAGGTGGTCTAGGTTGTCCAATAATCTTTTTTAAACAGATGTTGAAATTTTTGAGATGATTATTTTTTTTTCCCAAAAGAATTGTATGAAAAAATAAATCTTTTTAATTTTAAGCATTCGTAAAAGTACATCTAACAACTTTAATTAATTATCATGCAAGGATAGCCGCCCCTAACAAATGGGGATGGTAATACCAATGTGGATGTTCATGAAATTTGGATACAATGTGTAAATACATATGCTCTTGCTCAAATTTAATTCTTTTCCTAATCAAATGCCCAGATCAAAAATTATGTTGTCATAAATTGTTTGGACAACTTGGACAGCATGTGTAAAACTCCTTCTATGATTTTGAAATGTGACAAGCATGCCTCCATTGACGCAGCTTGGCAGTGCCTACCAGTTTTTGATTACTTTGTTACATAAATAATTAAGTGCAATTGTAAAAAAAAACATTCTAGAAGGAGTTAAAAGTTTTCAAGCCCTATCAAGGAAGGTTGAAAAAAATCTTTCTCACCTAACTTCAAACTTTAAAATCTTTCAACCATGTGGCCAAAGTTTTAAAAAAAAAAAACTCGCATTCGCAGAGAACTCTAGTACAAATTTGTACATGTTAATTTTGAAAAAATATATATTTTTCAATTTTCCTGTTGCCCTAAAAAAAGTGGCACTTTTGACCAATTTTTTCCCAAAATGTGCCTTGGTCCTTTAGGGATTTAACATAAAATAGCTTGCAATCTACATAGTCAAATTTTCTAAAATTTCTTCTTCACATTTTCATGCTAGTTTAATGCAAGAACTTATGCCGATTAGATATGCAACAATAAAGAGAGCTTTGTCTTTTGCTCTTTGCATTAGAAATAGCAGTTTTGATCAAATTTTGACAAAAAAAAAATGCCTTGGGACTTTGACGATTAAGGTAACCACCCCTACCATTGTCCCAGCAGGCATTTGAGCATAGTTCTTAATATTAAACTATCTAACATTTTCATGTATTTTGGACGAAGGAATAAGTTACAAATTTTCATAGGTGTTAAAACTAGATGTACCCCAAATTCAACTGTATGCCCTCATGTGCAAAGCTTTTTACAATGTAATAAGCAACTAAGTTATCTCGACGGCTCAATTTTACAAACAGGTCAATTACAAGCACCTTACATTTTTGATGATGCAAAAATGTGCRGAGCGGAGTGGTTTCTTCTTTCTAAAATTATTAGAATATATTTTTGTTTTATTATTCAACACATGGACGATTTCCATTGCAAAGGGAAATATTTGAATATATATATATATATATATATATATATATAACATTGGATATTTGATATTGAAACACATGAACAAATTCCATTGATAAAAAAAGAGTATTTGAAATGTTTTCAAGTTCATAACTTCGTAGTAAGATATTACTGCATGCTAGTCTCTGTAATGTTCAGGGAATTTCGGATGGGGATGTGTGCTYGCACTTTTGTTTTTGTTTTTCACTGCTTGCAATTGTGTTGCATTGAAAGGGACTTTGGTTGCCATTGGGTGGATTTCCACTTTATTTGATCAGGAGCAGCTCACATGTCTCAAACTTGCCTGTTGGATATGCTGGAATGGACTGACCGTCTTCATGCAATGACCGCAAGTGCACATCTCCTTTTTAACCCTAGAAGGACGCACGCGGAGGCCCCAAAGTGGTCGATGAATGACAGAGAATCCTTCTATATAAAGCAACAGATGCGCATATGTTCATTTTTAGAATTTTGTGCAAAAAGAGGAGGGCCTTCAGTTGCACACTAACTTACTAGTTGGACAGACCTCCAATGAGTGTTTCTGGTGGTTGTTTTAACAGCGAAAKGCATGAAGCATCAAATTATAGTGTCTACGAAACTTTGAAGTTAAATAAAATCTTAGCAAGTTATTGGTATTATTTTTAGTAGGGTTTCTTTTAGACAAATTGTTTTCTGAAGTCTAGTTTCAACAACACATCTTCTAAATTTTTTGAAAATGAATGATTACGATCTTTCTATTCAAGATTTCATGCACTTATGTGTCCATTGCAAATCTTGATTTTCCAATGTTGAGGGCTCTTGGAAGTGACACTAGATCTTGGGTGGGGTGGAGTGGGGTGGGGGTGGAGGGGCAATGCAATTACAGAGATTATTTACAAAAAAATGTTGAAAGGAGTTTGGAAAGCCATAAATTGATTGGGGTTGTGCATGTTAAGTCCTTTAACCTCATGCCTATGGGGTGACCTCAATTTTAGCTTTGACATGAGAAAAGTGGATTGAAAGACTTCAAATTACTTTTGTACTTTGACCCCCCGTGTGAAAAAACATTGTAAACTGTCAATCCATTAAATTCTCTTGAATTTAAATGGCAAACTCATGGGTATGTACAGCAGCTAGTATAGTCGATCTTCTGTTTGGCAACTAATTAAGAAAACCTTGAGATTAGGTGTTGGTAAAAGGCAAGACCTGACTTTTATAATCATGTCCAGAAATCTCCAACTGCCGAGACTCCTTGATCTTGAGACTCGTAGACTAATTAACAAATAATTAAATGTACTAAACTTGAAATTTTTCTGATTGGTCTCGGCGGTAGGGTGAGAATGGGGATGGGGCAATTTATTGCAACCTGCTGTGCACCATTTTCCTGTGGAAAAAGTGGCATGATTTAAAGAAGAATCCATAAACTTGGTGAGGATGAGCCAGATTTTGTTAAAATGACGATATTCCATTTTCCTTAGGCGCGGTTCAGGAGGTGCGACTTTAATTAAACCGAAATTGACACAAGTAGTTTATGGCCTACAATAGTTCACATTTTCTGGACTGTGGGACATCGCCAATCTAACGAAATAATTGACGTTATTAGTGGTTTACAGTCTAGCGGTGAACGAAGCTTCGTCTGTGCCAAAAAGAATTACTCACTAACCTGGGACCTATTCTATATTCGTAAGTGCTTACTTAGCGCAACGCCGGATATAATTCACATCTCATCAGTTTAAAGAATCTTTTTTATAATTTATCTGGGACCCCTAGCAACAGCATCCTCAGCCGTCTGAGCTCCTGCTGCCGATGAGTAGTGCCATGCAGAATTTTTTAAAATTTAAAAGACAGATAATCTGACACCATCAATAGTTATTTTTTTTCCATTTCCTAATTTTTTGTTTTTTCCCCACTTTCAAATTTTTTTTGATATCTATATATATATATATATATATATTTTTTTTTTTTTCCTATGTGATCTTAAATATGACAAATTAAAAAAACTTATGGTTAAATTCAAAAAAATCGATAAAACTTATCAAAATGTTGGCCTTCTGTTCAAATAAGAGCAAATTCCAAGAAGCTCAAAAAATGCCTTTAGCATTTAGGGGCTAGTAGATGATTCACATTATACCCAAATAGATGATTTCCATAGTGATCAACTTGTCGTTTCAGAGTTGACTCTATAAAGGCGTTGTGGACCAAAAAATGGTCAACTTTAATATTGATCGTAGATACAAAAAACATTAATATTGGCATGATAATTGGAATAGTTTGCTAACTACCTTGCTCATGGAGGTGCATCTTTACAAAGTTAAATTAGTCCTACAAACATTCCTACAACCTCGGAGAAGATCCAAAAACTTCTTATTTTATATGGATGATCAAAAAATTGGAATATTCAAACTCTTATTTGGAATCAAAGATCCTCAATTAGCTAGGAGAGGACGCAAAATACAAAATTAACCAACAACAAAATACAAAAAAAATATTTATTTTTTATCTCCATGTCATAAAAAAATTAAATTAAAAAAATCCTTTTGAGACATGTTTGTAAGTACCCTAAAAGTGTCTTCAATTGTTGGGTGGGATGAATAAAGCATATTCTTCCAAATTTGGCACTATTTTAATTAGAGTCTTTTTATACTTTTTTTTCTTTAAAATAAACCTTTATTCCACTGGAGGGGTTATACACAACAAATACAAATATGATAAGTAAAGTCATTGTCTAGGAGGTTGTCTTCTGTGGGTGTGTACATGGCAAGTGTGTGTAGGTGTGCAAAGGTTGTGATTGGCCATGGAATTCCAAGGCTTGTTAAATGTCCCAAGTAGGTCCATGTTTTGCACCATGCACCTATCCAAAGTGCATCCTTAATTGCATTTTTTGAATTGGCTTGAATACAAGCAAAGATAGGGACACCTCAAAACGCTTTTTTATGTGGATATTTTATATTATTAGACCAGGGAATTGAATATTTTCCCGTCAACAAGTGATAGGAGATTTCAATGTATTAAAAAACATATTATTTGCATACGATATGCAAAAGCCATGAAGGGACAAAGTTTTTTGGAAGTTACTCTAAAACCATTTTTGCAAAATTAAGTACATATTGATTCTGGAAATGTACACAACATGAGCATATTATAAAGTGGCACTTTGAGTAAGGTGCACTTTTAGGAGAGCCTACTATATAGGATTTTCTAATAGGAATCTAATCTTCTTTCACACTTTTCTTGGTGATTTCATAGTGGAAGTTTTTTTTTTTAATAAAATAGCTTCCTCATTAAATACAACCAATTCTTCATGCATATAAATTTTGTGTAGACCWAATAATAGTTCAAAACTTCAATCAATTACAACAAGTTTGTTGTCAAGTGTGATTTCTTTTATGGTTTTACTTATCTTAAAATAAGGACAATCTATGATTCTCAAGTAAGGTTAGTATATCCAAAATTTATATAATAGAAAATTTGACACTATGTATTATAATCCTACATTTAAGAGCATAAAAAATGTAAAACAATAATACATAATGTTGGTGTACTCTTGGCTTGGATACATTTACCTTAATTTCTAATCATTGAATGAAGTATTCCATTATTAGTAACTTTGGTGGAAATAATTCTAAAAAATAGACGCAAATTTTTTGAAACATCAATTTTTTTAAATTTTGAAGGAAAAATAATCTTTAAAAATTTATTTATTTATAACATGTATCAACCTTGATTTTCTAAATAAATAAACATTCAACGTAAACATTTCAATCGTGCCCTTCACTTATTGTCTCCCATTAAACTTTGATATACACAACACTAATAAAGTCTTTTTKGGATTGTATAAGTGGAAGGAACAAACTTCAAATGATARCTTAACTCCTAAAGGACCAAATGTGTGSTCAAGGGACAAYTGGAATTYAGGTAGGAGATGATGATGTCAACAATGAACAAATTTTTATGAAAGTTTGACACAGAATGAACACATTTATATCCTTTGTGGAAATGTAAATTTTTATTTTGATCAGATGTTTGGATCAAAGTTGTATTCCTTAAAAAAAATTAGGCACATTGGATAGTTTTTGGCATCTTTTACTAAATTTCTCACCTAATTCTAAAATTTGGCATGTATGTAATAAACATCATATAATATACATGAGTAAAAAACCTWTGACTTTTAACTCACAAATCTCATTATGAGAAGASTCAAAAYTCTATTGACCTTGATAGACAAGTTTGAAWAAAGAATTATCTAACTATSAACACTACTATCTTGAAASTTGCACTTTCAAATTCTAGAATTTTATTTCCACACATTTTCAAATGTTTGTCTCTAAGTTTTCACTATTTCTTCATTGCACAAAATATCATCAATTATCTAATATATTGCTAGTTTATTTGACCTCCTTATATTATAGAGTGCTTTAGAAAAAGGTAAATCCTTTGGTTAAGTACAAGAGAAAGGGTTGTTTTAAGTATAGTCCTAGAGATAAGATTTTAAGTAATGACTTATAAAGAGTATTTTAAGTAAGAATTTACTAGAAACACATGTCTTTTTAGTAAAAATTTACTAAAAAGACATGTATTTCCAGTAAAGTCTTACTTAAAAGACTTTGTATAAGTCATTACTTAAAATCTTATCTCTAGGACCATACTTAAAACACCCCTTTCTCTTGTAGTGGTTGCTTTCAAAATTATGCATGAGTGTACCTAAAAATATTTTGTACTTAATGGTTTGGTGTAGAGGGTCAATAATGTGTGAAGCGAAAGATTTACTTCGAAAACACTTAAAGTATATTGGCCATGTTTTGCAGGATTAATAAGAAAGCTGTATTTTCTGTCTTTAGTCCCTGGAGGACCAAGGCCATTTTTCACTTAGAAACCACTCAAAACTGCAATTTCTATTGCATTCATCCAAGTAACAAAAAAAAAAAAAAAAAAACTGTTTTTAGGAATCTAATGGAACGATCTTGTACTTTATCTATCTAAGATCATGTGGTAAAATTTTTATGAAGTTTGACCGTACAGATTGAAAGTTATTAGCATTTCAAGTTTAAAAATCAAGTTTTCTTGAGTAGTGATTTGCAATTTTAGATGCCTTTCATCGCCATTTGTGGAATTTTTTGCACTATTGACATTGAATTTTAAATTTTTTGTGTTGAAGAATTGAAATATAAAAATTTGGTTGTAATTATTTAAAAAATTGTCAAGTAGAAGTAGGTTCAAGATTGAAAAAATAAGTAAATTGTTAATACCTCGAAGAGGGCATTCAAACTCAATAATCCCAATGGTTTGATTGTTCTAGCAAGAAAACTTAACCTTGTCAAACAATTTTTTTGTGAAATTGTGAAAACTGCATTCATAAATGAATCCAATAAGTTATTTTTTCTAGAAGATGCTCAAATTGACCAAAAAACAAGAGTGTTCATAATTTTCACATTACTAATCCAACTGGAATGAATCAAAGCTTCACATGTAGACCAAAATAAGATTTTTTAAAAAAACTTAAAATTTTAATTTCAATTTTTTGTGGATTCTTTTTCTTGCCCGACAACATGAAAATTATGCTTAAGATGGCATAATGTTTGCTCCCAGGGATCGATTGAAATAAAATTATATTCCCACAAAGATAATACGTTTTTCTACCTAATGAGAAAGTTTTAGAAAATTTCATCAAAAATTGAGATCACAAGTATCTTGGTCTTTTAGGGGTTAAACATTATATTATTTCAATCCACACAGTCAAGTGAATTGAGCTTTTTTCCACACATTTGAGTTATTTGTAAAGTTTCCCCCACTTTGGGCATGACATTTTTTGAAGTTGAGAAGGCATCTTTAGTTAAAGTATCAAACTTTTTTGCAAGATACTTATGTCACACGACTTCAAAAGTGGGGACCAAACTTTCTTAGGCACCATTTTGATGGAAAAATAAGTTTCATACCCACTTTTATTTTGACTTTTTTAACTCAACCGGATTTTTCACAAAACTCATGGGTTTAAACCGAGGTTTAGTGTACTTTACAAATAACTCAATTGTCTTAATAGTTTGCTACACCTTTTATGGTTGAAGTTCATAAATAAGGCTTTAATTTTCAATTTGACCAATGCACTAAAAAAATAGCAATATGTTGACAATTTCTATTGAAAAACACCCTTGGTTCAAATTTGAACCAAATCCATGTGCAATTGGAAATAAAATAATTGGTTGAAAATAATTCATTGCATGTATGATACTTCTTTATGATGCATTTTGGCCACRAGTATCCAGTCCATCTCATGTTGGGGCCATGTCATTCTTGARTTGGACCAATAACCAATCCATGAATAAATTTTATTTCGGGAAACAAGGAAGTTGATGACATTGTTTGCAAGGTTTTTGTAATAGTTTGGGTTTAACTTTTGACTTTGGTTTGTTGAAATTGAATAGATTACTTAAATAGAGTWTAGAAAATTGAACTACCTAATAGAAGGATTTGAATTAAATCAAAGATTCAATCTATTTTGAGTACAAAAGTGAAAATTTCATTTATCCACATTTACAACATTTGGAGTATCAATGTGTTACTCGGAAGGTTACTTGACATGTGCACTACAAGAGAATGGTGTGTTTTRAGTATAGTSCTAGAGATAAGATTTTAARTAATGACCTATAAGGAGTCTTTTAAGTAAGAATTTAYTAAAAACACATGTCTTTTAAGTAAAATCTCTAGGACTATACTTAAAATAYCCCTTTCTCTTGTAGTGYAGTGATTTGATGTTTGGTATTTGTTGGTWTTCAAATATTYACATTAGTAAATATGTGTTAAATAAAATGTAATATAAGTTTAARTCAAAATTTAGTGGTTCATTATCAAAAATAATGTTAGTCTACAATYTATCTAATTCACCTTCAATGACTTTCAAAATAGAAAGTGAAAGAAAATTCATTTTTAGAAATATGAAAATTTATGTTATTCTTTGAATTATATAACTAAAAMTTTGTATCTGACATAAACTAACAAATTGCAAGACTCCAAAGGCATGGGTATATCCACTACAAGAGAAAGGTGTGTTTTAAGTATAGTCCTAGAGATAAGATTTTAAGTAATGACCTTTTTAGGAGGACACACACCTTTCTCTTGTAGTGATCTACTTCAAAGTCTCATATGAAAAAGAGTAGAATAATTAGTACAAACTTCTTAGAAGAACCTAGTGAACCTACACCACAAACCATTTGATTCAGAATGAAAAACTCCATTAGATGAAAAACATTTTGGATATCACAATGTATCAATGTAAGAAAGTTGAAAAGTAGGACAAATGTGGTTGTTGGGTAGGTTTTGTGGAATTTAATCCCAAAATCAAAAATATATGCCAAAATTTCAGGAAATTTATTTTTTTCAAATTATTAATTTATATGGTGAAAAATAATATTTTCCCATACTTATATTTTTAGCATATGACAAAACACATTTTCTAGGAAAAAATGAGTAAATATTCAACAAAAAAAAACAGACCCTACCCATTAGTTACATTACCAAAATCAAGTTTGCATGTTAAGGCAAGTGAGGATACAATAGCTCTTTCTAATCGGTAAAGCCTAGTAAAATTGTACTTTGCAACATAATTGGGGACAAAAATATCCATTCCTCGTTGACACTCTTCCTCACATTGTTGATATTCTACCATATATAGTTATTAAAACTAACTAGATTTTGTAAAAGCTATGAAAGAGAAAACAAAGGGCATTTAATTTTGAGGTATATCAAACAAATACAAGTAATAGGAAAAGAATTAGAAGTGATAAATCAAAATCATGGTTTGATGGCTTTGGAGTTTGTTTTAAATCCACCAACAATTTACCACTGATTTAAATACTAACCCATTCTCAATCTACAAGATGCTCATTTGATTTGAGGCACATTCTAGTTTTAAGAACCGGTCTAGAGCCAAAACAATGTTGTTGGATGCTAATGAGCATGACACCTTCAGTAGGAATTTTAGGTGCAAACTTTGCTTGTGGTGGTGATAGTAAAAGGATGATAGGACAATTGCCTTCTTGTACCTCAAATTTTAATAAACCTTTCCTCAATTTCAAAATATGTAATTAGTTTTAAATTTGATGGAGAATTGACTCAAACGAGAAAAGTCCAAGTGAGGAATGTGCAATTTAACCCCTCAAGGTTTTTTTACTATGTTTTCACCAAAACCGCTCCAAAATTGTCATTTATAGTACAAATACCAAATTTTAGGAAAAAGAATTTTTGGACATGTAACCATAGGATCTTATACTAAGCTAGTTTGAGGAGATGTGGAAAAAATTCAGAAATTTCCACCGTGTAGATATTAGCGTTTGAATTGACATAAATCCATTCTTTTGGCCTTGCGAAAATTCGGGCAGCAACACTTCACAAGGTCACATTTGTATGAAAAAATGTCAAAATGGTGGTAACTCTTTGGATTTATTCTTCAAGGCAAGTTTGCTACATGCTTAAAAAATTTCAGATCATTTGGAATTGTACAACATATAAAAAAACAAATTTAAGTAGAAAGAGGTAGAAAATGATTTAAAACACTAAATTGTTAAGAATTTAGTTATGCAATTGAAAAATACCAATCCCTAGTGTTGCGATGCTGTGTTGTAATAAACAATCTACATCCAATATTTTTTAATTTTTTCAAAAATATTGAAAATTGAACTAAATAAAGGACTTCTAACTTTATTTTAGCATAATTTCAAAACTATCGACAAACTATAACTCCTCATGACTTTCATCTCATTAATCAAAATGGAATGATTCAAATCATTCCATGTACATATAAATCTAGAAAAAAAAAATCAAAAAAAAAAAAGGATTTTTCAAGAATATTTTTGACTTGCCAAAGCTGGTTAGAGATCAAAGAAAACTACATATCATGCTATAACCTTATAACTATGTAGTCAAAAGTCATGACAATTGTCGGACCTTTAAGCTACTCCTTGTGTACATGTTGTGTGAAAATTTCAAAGAAAAAAAATAAAAAATCCATTTGCAGTGAGATGCCAAAAAATGCTATAATTCCCCTGAAATTAATGTGATTTATATTCAGCATTATGTACACCTCAACTTACTATCTCCTCAAAAGAGAGGGTACAACTCCTAGTTTGCATTAGCCCCCCTCTCGAAAAAATGACAGGCTATTGATTTTTTTCTTAAAAATTACTTCCCCTCTTCCCTATCGTTGATCTTGATACAAATATTGGGATACAATATATTGGGATACAAATACTAGGATACGAATATTGGAATATGCTATGTATACTATATATAGCATGTATATACGGATACAGAAATGAATACAAAAACCAATTAACCCATATCAATTGTCAAATAAGTTCATTTTGAAAAATATAAGATTGAGGTGGGTACTAGGATTTTCAGGTTATTTTCAGATTGTATTATTTTTCATACCCCTCCAATAAATTGGAGGAATTATGAAAAATAATACAATTTGAAACTTGTGTGTTACAAGTAAAATAATACTATCTCCTCAAAAGAGAGGTTACACTACTACGTTCAAACACATCACCTATGCTCATGATCCCTATTGAGCTCTCAATGCATTTTATCACCAAAGCAAATAAATTTGATGAGATGTTTACAAGACCCATACTGAAATTGAAACTCAATTACATGGTATTAAACGTGACCACTTTTTGCTATTGTGCTTATTACATGGTACTTAATGTGGCCACTTTTTGCAATTGTGCCTAGTTATTGTTATTAGACTGGTTGGTTTTTCATATTTTCTTGTTCGCAAGTGAAAGGAAGTTCCAACATGCCAAAAAAATGCTATGCTAAGATACCACATGCAAAAGTTAAAGTTTCTTTTGATAGATGTTCTAAAATCATTTTTTCTACATGGATATATATTGATTTTGAAGATGTACACAAAGTGATGATGGTAGTTTTGGGTATGAGGAATGATTGACTAATTGTTGAGACATGGAATACCTATCATTTTCAAGGATACTAATTAATTAGTGTTTTGACMTTATTCCTAAGGGACTTTTGGGTAGTTTAATTATAAAAAAACATAAAGAATATTTAAGTGAAGACTTTAAATGAATACTGCCACAATCCTTTCTTGAATTTTGCATATTTCCTCTTCTATCTTTAATAACATATATTATTACTTCAATTTCATCAGATGCATTATGCAAAATTTGAAGAAAAGAAGTCAAGCATTGGTTTAAATGAGTGAAGAATGAAAGCTCATGGAATCTCTTTATCCACTATTCAATATTCATATCAACTTGGATGTTAAAGAACTCGGGGTTAAACAAAAGTTGTATATTATAAGTCATAAATTACATAGAGTAGTTCTCATAAGTTTTCATACACTTCAAAAGTTGCTATAAAAATTTAATGTAAATTTATTAGTGCCAAAACAAACTTTTAAGACAAATAAAAAAATTTCAAAACATTTTGGTAAGTGGAATGAGAATTCGTTTTAGAACTTAATGCTAGAAGTTTTTTGGATATTAAAATTTTATTGAGTGAAATTTGACCCTCAATAGTTTCCTTTTTAGAACTCACTCCAAAAAAACCTGAAAAATTATAAAATATTGAAAGTATGTAAATATTTTGTATACTTTTCAAAATTTTCAAAATTTTTGGAGGTTTTTGGGGAAGTAGTTATAAGAGCATAAATATTTAAAGTTGTAATTCAATCCCAAATATTTGTCTCAATAGAGTTATTAATTTGGTGGAATTCTTATCACAAAAATTCAAAAAGAATATATCAATCTAACGCTCCATTGAAATCAAACATTCAATTTTTTTTTCTAAAATGAATCATAAATTAGATACTGATGATTTTCACAATAATCTTATTGCTTTGAGTTGAAATGTAAAGTTTTTGTTTTAGTTGATTACTGAGATTTTTAATATTAGCTAATTATTGAAGCCATTATTGAACTAATACTTTTTGAACTAAGAAAGAATATTTTTGAGGTGCATTATACTATTTTTTTTTCGAAATTATGGAATATTTAAAAATATTTTAATTGTAAATTGTAAATGTGGAAAACTAACAAAAGAATTTACAAAAATTGAACACAAATAACATTAGTTAAGTTCAACATTATAGTAGGAAATGATTAGAACCCCAAATGGGCAATCGAGAGTTAACATGCAAAACTTGAATATAATTATCTTGAATTTTCATCTAAACCATACAATCGTAACAATTGAATTTGAAATTGATTAATCTTTTAGTCCCATAATCGTTTTGGTCTAAGCAAGAATATAGACCAAAAAWATTGTATTAGATGTTGGACTATTGAATCCAAAGGAGCCAAAGCGAAGAAAATGAGTGGGTGTATGTAAAATTAGGATGATCCATCATTGATACTGTGAGAATTTAATTTTCTAGACAATGTATTCAATTTTGTTGACATSGACATATGAAAAATGTATAAAAATAGAATTGCAATATGAAAAATCTCATAAAAGATTTATTTTAAGGACCTTTGGATTTGGTAGATACCACTTTAATGATACATTTAAAGCAATCAATACTATAAAATACAAATTCAATGTGTGAAAATACATACTTTGTAAGAGAAACTCTCAACATAGGTGTGTACAAAAAAACTTCAATGTTGCTTACCCCGTAAAGGACCATTTGTCCTTTCGGGAGACAAGCCTACGGTAGATTTCAGGCATGTACCTACGATCTCAATTTTGGCCCTGATTTTTTGAAACTTTTTTTGATGATAGAAAAAGTAATTATAATTTTTAAATTCATGGGAATATAATTTTTTTCTCAATCGGTGCCCGGGAACAAAAATTATGCCCAAAACAAGCCAACACATGGGAGTAAGGGGGAGAGGACGTAGCAAAAAAAAGTTTCAAAAATTTGAATTTGAATTTTTTGAATTTTTTTTCTCATAGTATATTTTTGTCTACATGGAAAGCATTGATTCATTCCATTCGGATTTGTTATGAGAAAGTTATGGACAATCTTGTTTTTTGAGCAATTAGAGTATCTTCTTGAAAAAATAACTTGTAGGATTCATTTCTCAATGCAATTTTTACAATTTCAAGAAAAAAAATGTTCCACGTGGTTTAGTTTTTCTGCTAAAACAATCTCACAATTGGGATTAGAGCATTTTAATTCCACCTTAGAGATATTAATAATTTAGATTTTCCTTCTATTTTGGACCTACTTTTATTTAACAATTTTTTAAAGAATAAAAATTAAGTTAAAATTTTTTTTTCCCCGACTAGATTCTCAATTCAATTCTCCACAAGAAAGATTGAAAGCTCAAAACTCTTTAGTGCAAAAAATTAAAGTTAAGAAGGTTCCAAGTCAAATAATCTAGTCTTGTAATGTGTTGCAAAAACTGTTTTTTTCACTTTAAACGCAAATATCTTGCAATTTATGCGGTCAATAATTCTGAAATTTTATCCACACATCCTCATACTAGTTAGGTGTAAGATCCTATGGTTAGATTTGCCAAAAAAACAATTTCAGATTTTTTTACTCTTTGCTATAGAAATGGCAGTTTTGAGTATTTTTTCACAAAAAAAGGCCTTGGTCCTTTAGGGGTTAAAGTGCAAAAAGGGTGCATCTTCCATATTATTTCCATATATTATATGGATATTAGTAGATATACCCACGTATAAGGTAGAACCACCCATTCCCAATTGGGATCTAATAACCAACCTATAGATTAACGTATTTCCAACTAAGGCAAGAATGTTCTTTTCTTTTCTTTTCAAAGTTAAAACTTAAAGTTCATAACACATGTCCCAACTCAGTGTGCAAAAAAGTAAGAAGCAGTGAGTGGAAAAGTGGTTTCTTGAATGATCGGAATTGAAAGAGTCTAGAGATTAGCAATGGGTCCGGAGCACTCTTTGCCTTTGAAAGTTCATAGTAATTTCAATTTATGCGATAAAACTACCAATGTTTTTGCAATCCCCATCATTTTTAACCTCTAAAGTTCCATTTTCTTCTCATGCAAGAAACAAAAAATTGGGTAGGTTCCTATGATCTCTAATTTTAACCCCTAAAGGATCATTGTCCCTTCGGAGGACAAATGGGATTTCGGGCAAGTACCTACGGTCTCAATTTTTGTCTTGATTTTCTGAAACTTTTTTTGAATATAGAAAAATTGATCAGCTTTGTGGGAATATAATATTTTTTTCAATTGGTTCTTGGAAACAAAAGTTATGCCCAAATAAGCTCAAAACATGGGAGAGGGGGCACCCAAAAAACTTTTAATTTTAATTTTAATTGTTTTAAATTTTTTTTCTCATAGATTATGTTTTTGCCTACATAGAAAGATTTGATTCATTCCATATGGATTTATTATGAGAAAGTTACGGATGGTCTTGTTTTTCGGGCAATCTAAGCATCTTTTTGAAAAAATAAGTTGTAGGATTCGTTTTTGAATGCAACTCTTACAATTTTTCAAAAAAAAAAGTTCCACATGGTTTATTTTGCTTGCTAGAACAATCTCACCATTGGGATTAGTGCATTTTAATTCCATCTTGAAGATATTTAGAATTTAGAATTTTCTTCTATCTTTTACCTACTTGTACTTAACAATTTTTTAATGAATAAAATTTATGATTTTCTTATTTTTTAAATTTTTTCCTAGACTCTCAACTCAATTTTCTATTGTAAAGATTTAAAGCTCAAAACTCTGTAGTGCAAAAAATTAAAGTTAAGAAAGTTCAAAGTCAAATAATTTAGTCCCACAGTGTGCTAAAAAAACCTATTTTTTTCACTTTAAACGCAAGTATCTTGCAATTTGTGTAATAAAAAAATTTAAAATTTTTACCACATATTCTTGCACTAGTTAGGTGTAAGATCTTATGGTTAGATGTGCAAAAAAAACAATTTTCAAATTTTTTTACTCTTTGCTGTAAAAATGGCAGTTTTGAGTGCTTTTTTGCAAAAAAATAGCTTAGGTCCTTTAGGGGTTAATGCAGCTTATAGAGTTTTATTTTTAAGATAAAAAAAAGTACATTGATTTTGTGGGAATACTAGTTTTTATTTCAATTAGTTATGAAGGACAAAAGTTATGCCATCAAAGGAAAAATTTGAACTTTTTGGGTAGCCAAAGAAATCCATTAGAACTTGAAATGAAAGTTTATATTCTTGTCTACATGAAAGCTTGGATAGTCATTCTATTTGGATTAATTAGTGTTGTGAAACTCATGGAGTTTCTTGTTTTGTGAGCAATCATAGTATCTTTTTGAGAGAATAATCTATTGGATTTGTTTTTGATCTCATTTTCCAAATAGCTAAAAAAAAAAGAAAATTTGTAAGGTTTAGTGCGCTTGATAGAAGAATCTCACTTTTGGGATTAGTGTGTTCCAATTCCATCTTAAGTCGGGCTACTAAAGATTTAGTTTTGCCTTCAATCTTGTACCTACTTCAGCTTAACAATTTTTTAAAGGATAAAAATAAGATTTTAAAATAAATTTTCTCCTTAAAAAACACACATCAATTAAAAAATTTATTCAAAAATCTACAATGCAAAAAATAAAACCAAGGAGATTCATAGTCTCATTACCAAGTCAAAAAACAAAAAACCCGTTTTCTTCACTTTAAGTGCACATATATAGCACTCTACATGGTCAAAGTTTATAAAATTTCCTCTACAGGGTGTATGCATGAAAGACTAGTACTATTTTGAGTCACACTTAGAATTGTGGAGTTGTCATCCACTATAACTTTTGAAGTATGGACCCAATTAATTTGAATTTTTTTTATCGGAGATGTCTAACTTGATAGCAATCAGAAATCTTATTTTTCAAAAATCTTAAAAAATAATTTTATATTTAAATTTAAATTTAGCTAATTTTTCAAACTTTGCAGTCTAGTTTTTTTTGTACTGGGGAGTATCCGAAATTAATGATCTAGAGTTAAACATTTTGTGGTCTATTCCCACACGAGGCAAGCATGTATCCACTAAAGGGATTTAAAAAAAGATATATTTTATGTCCTCTACATGCATGCTAATAGGACTCCCTTGTGCGTGCACTTTTGAACGTTCAAGATGGTTTTAAGATCATTCTTTTGGTTAAATCTCTTAATCATAAAGTTCTTTCAAATTGACAATTTTTAGTTTTCTTATTTTTCCTATTTTTATTGGGTCGCAAATTTTGGTGACATGCTATTTATAGTATTATTCTAACTATCCATATTTTCAAGTGTTTTTAAATATTTTTTTCCAAAAGGTCGCTAGTACTAGCTAGTACTAGTTAACTCTACAAAAACCAAGGGGTCTTTCTTGCAATCACCCACACATTCTTGTAGTAGTCTGGTGCAAGATCCTACAACTAAATATGTTTAAGAGAAAAAAATTAAACGTCTTTGCTCTTTGCAATAGAAATGGTAGTTTAAAACAATTTTTGATGAAAAGCAAGGCTTTAGGACTTTAGAGGTTACATGGTTTCAAGAAAAAGTTGCAATGCCATTTCTCATCTTTGTATAGGACAATGCTCGAGGAAGAAGGGATTATGGGAAGAAATGTGTCAACAAGGAGGGGAGAGCCCAACAAGGAGGCACATTTCTTGCCGCAATCCCCGACAACAAGGACATTGCTTGACATAAGATACTCAAGATGAAAATTGGATGTTGATTCAAAAAGTCATAATGCACAATTATGCAAGCAAAACTATGTATTTGGGCATTACAACCTAATTGTGGACCTATACTTGTCCGCAAATAAACAAACAATTTTTTTGCGTGGTTTATGATATTCTAGAGGTCAAAGAGAAGGATCGGATTTAATTAATTTGATACAATCCCTCAATCCAAACTAACAATAGGAGAATCCGTTTTGTCAATAAAGCTTAGAGTCCACAACCTCATTACGGACTCAATAGACCTTGCATAAGTGTCATCTACAATAAGGCAAGTCTAGAGTCAAACGAGGATACAAAAATCTCTAGCAAAAATTGCTCAAATTGCCATTCCTAATGTAAAGAGCAAAAATAATATTTTTTTTTGTTGCATATCCAACCATAGGATCTTGCATTAGACTAGTGTGAGAATGTAAGGAAATAATTCCGTAAAATTTGATTTCATAGATTGCAAGACATATGCATTCACTAGAAGAAACCCATGTTCTTTTGGGGCAAGTCCAAGTATTTTTGAACAGATTTTTTTTTTTTACATTTGTGTTGACATCTAGTTGTTTTTTTGTTTTTCACAATGTTCATTGGATGTTATTGTTGACACAAAAACAACATGTTAACATAGATGCCCAAAAAAATCCGTTCCAAAAAATCCAAGCTTGTCCAAAAAAACACGGGGTTTCTTCTACTAATTCAAAGTGGAGAAAACATGGGGGTTTGAGGCATTGTGCTTTTCTCTTCACTTGTCCAAATAGAATAAATCAAATATTTTGATATAGACAAAAATAAAATCTACTATAAAATATTTAAAAAATAAAATTTTGTTAATTTTGTTGCTTGCTTTAACATATTTTGAACTTTGTGTGATGTAACTTTTGCTTTTGAGCACTGATTGGAAAAAAAATTGAAAAATCTATGAAGCTTATCATTTTGGAAAAAGAATTTGAAAAATCATGCCAAAAATTTAGATCACAAGAACTTGCCTAAACCATGAAGTGTCCTTTGAAGGAACTTTTGGAACTTTAGGTGTTAAAAAAACTCTCAAACTCCAAGCTCAATGATGTTGTACCCTTGTTGGGCCAAGTAGTGTTTGCATACTTAGTGGATGTTCTAAAAGTAAAGAATCTTTATAACTTCATTTGCATAGGATAATTCTATGGTTTTCCAACTTGTGTTACGGTAGGAGGAGACAATGGCGTCAATTTCTATAGATGGTAGTCATTCCAGAACTTAAATGTAGGTAGACCATAAATAGCTTATTTTATTTAATCTAGGTGATAAGCTATGTGTAGTCTTCCTACATTTATGTTGAAAAATTAATGCCTTATAAAGGATATGATGCCATTAGGTACACTGCCGCCATTGGGTGCGCCTTCCTTGTTGGTGAACAATTAGAATTTTTCTTGTCAAATCCTTGGATGAACGAGACTTAACCTTGAAAGACCATTGAATTCCCTCTATACGACATGTATTTAGCATTATAACTCTTCAATTGTGGTTTAATATATGAATTGTGATACACCGTTCTTTACGTACTATCATGATCATTGAATAATTTTGCATTGAAAAGTAATTGGTCAATGTTTTTCTGATCAAATACCGGTGAATTCATAATATACTATACGATCGCAAAAGACTTCTTGGTTCTTCAACGGTTAAGGTAGGTACACCCAAAACTGCATCTTGGCTCAAAATCACCATCATCACTGTGTGTACATCTCCAAAATCAATATGTACTATATGTATGTTGAAAAAATGATATTGGAACATCTATCCTCCAAAAAAACTTTGATCCTTCCTAACTTTTGCATATTGTACCCAAATGTTGTATTCTTTGGTGCATTGAAACCTCCTTTTCACTTTCCAACAAGAAAATTATTGAAAATTTGACCAATCTAATAATAGCAACAAGGCATAGTAGCCAAAACTCATACCTTACACAATGTACCCAAAAGAGGCGTCCCACCTCCTGGTTTACATTAGTCCCCCTCTCTCTTGAAAAATTCATAGGCCATTGATTTTTTTTCTTAAAAATTATGCCCCCCCCCCCCCCCTGCCGTTGATCTTAATACGAATATTTGGATACGAACACTGGGATAGGATATACACGGATACAAATATTGGAGTACAAATATTGGAATATGAAGACTGGAATACAAATACTGGAATACAAATACTAGGATACTATATGTATACGTATACACAAATGAATACGAAAACCAAATAACCCATATCATGGAGCCCAGCCCATAATGGCGATGCTCTAAACCCCTATACATATAAGGCCTTTTTTTTGCATTTGGAAGCGTATTCTAGCAAACAAAAGGCCAAAGATCTAATAGGTTTTAAACAACCTCTTTCAAATTGTATCCAAAAGATCTTAACCCCTAAAGGACCAAAGTGCGTTTTTTGGCAACATAGCAATTTTAGGCAACTCACTATGAATGGAGTTTTAATTTTTTTTCTTTGAAAATTTCACACAACATGTGCCTGAGGAGTAGCTTTTAAGCCCAAGCCATATGGGTCTCCCGTCATGTGAGGCCTATGCTTCGAAGGCAAGGGTGATAGCCCAAGCCTTAGGGGCGGGGCCCTTACACAACAGAAGGCCCACATAGTATAGCATCCTACTATGGAAAACATGTTGGCATGTCCAAAATTATTGTGTCTAGTACTATTATGGGTGTGGCATTTTTATAAGTGCATTATGCCCTATAATCAAGGAGGCTTTGTCAAGGAAACTAGACTTATAGAACCTAATACTTTAACCCTGGAGCGCGCCGACGTCCACAAATTGGACGATGAACATATTGAAATTCCAATTTCATCCTTTTAACTGTTTGGATGAAAGCTCTTATAATTTGTAGAGATACTAGATCAAGTTGTTGTTCTATCTAAGGGTTAGATTTGGTGTTACTAGAGCACATATTTTTTCTAAAATTACCAATGTGCAAGTATATCAAGTGGTTGACCATGCCAAAATTGCATTGACTTTAATTCGAACCTAGATTTGCCAAAATGAGGTCATAGATTGTAAGAACACAAAAATTCCCGAAAATCACCATGTCAAAAGAACCTCATTTCATATCCATTCCAAAAAATTTTACTCCAAAAATGCTTATAAATTGTTTGTTATTGAATTTGGAAGGAATTTTGAATTTCTTTCTTTCAAAATTCATAAACAAATATTGGTGATAGCATTGGTGAATCTAACTATACGGATGGAATCTACAACTCTTAGTCTACAAATTTTATTTGTATATCAATTTCAAATTATGCTTCCGAATAGCATTTTATAATGATTTTTTTGAAGTCGTCAATTTTGGGGATGAATCGAGACGCTCTAGGGTAAGTTTCTCTAACTTGTGTGGAATTAAAGTAAAACTTGAAAGACTCAATAAACACTTCAATTGTGAAGAATGGCAAGGTTTTTAAATTAATATCAATACAAAAGTTGGGTGCATTTTGGTGGAAGCCTATAATTGTAGCTTTCAAAATATACGTTCTTTGCATGACAAGACAAAGCTTCCTTGCTAAAAAATTATAATTGAATTTTAATTTAAAAGGCTAGTTTGAGCTCAACAATAATTGTCAACTAGTTGGCAATGAATCTAGTCCTTAAAGAGTCAAGTGAATGCCCTTGGTCGTAGATTGATGTCGTGGCTTGATTCTTACACTAAAGTACTTTTCAAGAATTTTTTGTTTGTCATAGGTATCGACAAATACTATATGGGCATGAAATACTTTAACTAAAAAATCTTTGATTATGGTTCATTTAAGACATTCTATTGATCTCTACCATCTCTCAGTATGTTAACAATCAACTAATTTTTTCTTTGCATTTAAAAAATAACTAACAAGGAGTTAGGCTAAGTTCAAATAACAAAAGCACTAATTCCAAACAATTTTAGATTGACATGAACAAAGAGCCTACTCATATTGGATCCCACCACTTTCAAGGTTAGACTAAATGTTTGCTACTTGGTCGATAATGGTAAGAAATAAACAAAATTTTCAAACCATTGATATAGGCACCACTAATGTATTTGTCCCAAACTGGAAAGTAAATCAACTAGTGAAAACAAATACAAATTCGTTACAAGTTAATAAGCAAGCATTAGCATCCAAATTGTTAATGGACACAATTTGGCCAATGTGAGCAATTATTAAWGAATTCAATTCAGTCACTTGATACTACAGTATATATAGTGGATGGCTGCAAAACCGATAGCTCTCTAAAACTGTTTGACGTATGTTCACTTAACGTTGATCATGTTGCTATGTAGTACATGACTTATTTTTTAAGTCATAAAAAATAAGACATGTCTTGCAGGATGACATTTCTACCTTACAATGAACAAACATACTACATGTTAACGGTTTTAGATCATGATCGGTTTTGCAGCATCCTACCTTAGTTGTGCAAATTAGGCTTCAAGAGAATTTGAATACTCAGAATGTTAGGAGGATCTTTGTAATGCAAACTAATTTGAAGATACTCATATATGTAAGGTAGGAGGTCATAAAATGGAGCACGTTCTAAAATCAATTAGGCTCTGGAGGTACATTTTGCACTCTCCAATTTACTAGCAATCTACATTTGAGGAGGTGGTCGGTTTTAGAGCCATTGAAATGCACTTTCTGAAACGACTTGGGGTAGATGCCATTTCCACTTGTTTTTCAAGGAAAATTTACTGAAAATTATTTCAAGCAGTTTTACCTTGCCAAAATTGAGCTTCAGCCCTTAGATGGGTGCTTTATGAACCTCCTACCTTAATTAGGGTTTGTTCAATAGTTTAGGATGCATACATAAATTTACCACCAAGTGAGACTGTGCATAACTTATAACCCTGCATTACTGGAGTGATCAATGGATATTTTTTTTCTCCAATTGTAAGGTCTAGATGGTGCATTTCCCCCTTACTAATGGAGCGAGAAATTGATTGAATTTTTTTCATTGGTACCGCACATAAATTGCACTTTACAAATGCACCCCYCCTAGTATAAATATATTTGATTAAATTGTTCTCTCTAGACACATGACAATTTGGCCTTTCTGTAGGATTATTATTACATAGGGCCATATAGGATATAGGGGTTGAATTTCATGTATGTGGCAACTTCTAGTGTGGGTGGGGGATATACAGAATCCTAATAAGAGATGGCAAACTGAACTGCAATTGAAGCAACCTCTTATATTCTATGTGGTGCATGCATGCACCTAACACATAAGCTTTTTACTACTGGTGGGGGACTCAAACATGGTAGGCAGCCAAAAACGAAGCTATATTCATCCCCATTGGTGGATCCCAAGCAGTTTTTTGTTTTTGTTTTATTGTATTTTTATGACGTGTCAAAATGTTATGTTAGAGTGGTGCTCCAAATATCAACATTCATCCACATATTGGTTAGAAAAGATCACATTAGCACATACCACATGTCCATAATTTTGTTTTCATCCACAACTATTGTGACATGTGCTATTACCATAATCAAAATCAAAGTAAAAGTGATTTTCAAAATTTTTAGTTCACAACAACTTTAAAATTCAATAACTTTTTCACCGTGAGTTGAAACACCACAAATCAAAGCCCGTTCATCCCTCCTTGCCGAGGGCTTTCCAACAGCACCAAGAATGCGACTTGGGGATGCATGGTCTGGGAGATCTCAACGTAACAAACAAAACAAAACAAATATCCTATCTTAAAGGTATGGATGGATGGATGAAAATGGAAATTTCATCCATTTAAAAAAAAATTGAGATTTTATGGCAAAAATACTTCTCAGTTTGTTGCCATTTTATATAGCTAATTGTTTTTTGTGGTGCAATCTGGCATTAGAAAGCCAAAAGAAAGCCCTGATCCTAATTGAGCACCGGGAAACTCCACATGGAATAGACAGGCTCCACGAGTGGTCCAGTTGGGGGTGGGGTGCTGCTGCGGGCGCTGGCTCCCAATAAATGAGGGGGACAGGTGACCTACTTACTTAGGACAACGCATCATGGTTGGATTATCACAACCTCAGTTTGTTGGACCCTAGCGCTCCTTGCAGACCCGTCCAAACATGTGACCACATGAGAATGATTAGGGCTTTCTTCACGACTAATTCAACAAGCAAACCCCGAAGACCAAGGCCATTTTTCTATTGAAAACCACTCAAAACTACCATTTTTATTGCGTTCATCCAAGAAAACAAAAACAAAAACATTTTCTTAAGAATCTAACCGTAGGATCTTGTAATTCAATTTTGTGAGATTACGTGGTCAAAATTTCATCAATTTTGACCGTATAGATTGAAAGATATGAAATTCAAAGTTGGGAAAAAAAACTTTTTTGAATTGTGGTCTACAATTTCAGATGACTTTAACCACCATTTGTGGAAATTTTTTTCACTACAGATTTTAAATTAAAACTTTTGTGTGCTAAAAAATTGAGCTGAGAGTCTAGGAAAAAAAATTAACAAAAAACTTCATTTCCATTCCTTAAGAAATTGTTAAGTAGAAGTAGGTCTAAGATTGAATGAAAAACTAAATGGTTAACAACTCTAAGATGGTATTGAAGCACATTAATTCCAACGGTGAGATTGTTCTAACTAGTAAAATTAATCTTGTCCAACATTTTTTCGTGAAAATTGCATTTGGAAATGAATCCTACGAGTTATTTTTTCAAGAAGATGCCTAGATAGCCCGAAAAACAAGATTGTCCATAACTTTCACCTTACTAGTCCAAATAGAACGAATCAAAACTTCACATGTAGTAAAAAAGATATATTATTTTAGAAATAAAGAAAATTTTAATTAATTTTGAATTTTTGCAAATTTATTTTTGCTGCCCGCCAAGTTCAATCTTGGGCTTTTTGTGGTATAACTTTTGCTCCTGGGCCCCAATTGAAATAAAAATTATATTTTCACAAAGCTTATCAATTTTTCTATCTTACGAGAAAGTTTCAAAAAGTTTCACCAAAAATTGAGATCATAGGAACCAGCACAAAATCCATTTTGTCTCGGGAGGAGACCATGGTCCTTTAGGGGTTTACCAAAGCATAGCTAGGGACACAATTAGGTGAGTCTAAGGTACAAGAATGGAAACATGTGCGCTACCTTACCTTTAAGATATGTTTTTGTTTTGTTTTGTTTGTTAAGTTGAGATCTCCTCGACCGTATGTCCTTTGCGTTCTTGGTATCATCGGAAAATGCTCGGCAAAGAAGAGTGTACAAGCTTTGTTTCATGGAGTTTGAACCTACGCTGTGAAAGTTATGGATTTTGGAGAATTTTTTGAATTAAAAAAAAATTAGAAAATCATTTTTATTTTATTTTGGCTATGGCAAAGGAGGGCTTAGCCATCATTTTTTATTTGACATGTCAATGACTATAGCAATGGCACAAGGCAGACTAGTTTCACAATAGGTGTGGTGTTTGGACCTACCATGTAAAAATTATTGAAGTTTGAAGATTTTATGAAAAAAAATTAGAAAGGTATTTTTTATTTTTATTTGGGCTATGGTAAAGGCACATGGAACACTAGCTCATCTCTTAAAATTCAAAATTCTTTTCTAGACATGGTACAATAATGACTTCTACCGAATATTTGAACCCAAAACAACATGGTGTTCTCCACAGTCTTATGTGGCATTTACCGTAGAACAATAAATCTTGCTCATGAAATGGGCCCCATAGGCTAGATTTACCGCAGAAAAAAACACAGGAATTTTTATGGGCCCCGTCAGGGGACGCTTATGCTCCCAACAAGGGGAACGTGACGGGGGAACTTCGTTCTCTAGGGCCCACACGTCTTGTTTATTTTTGCACAACTTTTTTTTTGCAATTTCTGAATTCAGATTTGCAATCAGGCCCTCCAAATTAGGTAGGAGAGATTGGGATCATACCCTAGTGATGGCTCAATATAGGGGACTTTTTTTACTTTTACACTCAAACATTATCACGASGGGCCCATTTCATGGGCGTGATTTAGTGTCCTGCATTGCACAATATCAAACTTGGAAATAGCGTATTAACTTAATGGAAATATAACATATATTTGAATTGATGCCCCARAGCAAAAKTTATGCTACCCAAAATACTAATGACCAATTCTAGGTATAGAATCCTAAAATTATAWTTTAGTTCATTTTGAATTAATTTCTCRTAAAATTTATATTCTTTCTACTTGATTTTTTTTCAATTTCAGGGTCTTTATCCTTGAATGCCCTTGAATGCCTTTGAATACTTTAATATAATGATCATGACAAGAAAAAACAACATCATAACATCCAAAATYAGCTATCAAACCCTTTCAACCTAAGGGAACCTTTCATGAGTCCATGATGTCAAGTCCGGTTTTCAAGGCACATTTGTCACCCTTCCATTGGATAAGGTAGAACCACCCACAACCAACCGAAGAAGGAATTTGGACGAATCTAGAGCAATGCAAGGTAAATACTAATAGAGGTGTTTTGATAAAAATGATGGGGATTGCAAAAACTTTGGTAATTTTATTGCATGAATTGAAATTACTATGAATTTTTAAAGGCAAAAAGTGCGCCGGAACCATTGCCAATCTCTAGACTTTTCCAATTCTGATCACTCAAAAAACTATTTTTTCACTCATTGCTTCCTACTTTCTTGCATACTAAGTTGGGACATGTGTCATGAACTTCTAGTCCCAACATTGAAAAGAAAAGAAAAGAAAAAATATTATGGCCTTGGTTGGAAATAAGTTAGTCTATAGGTTGGTTATTAGACCTCGATCGGGAACAGATTGTTCTACCTTAGTCAGATTGTRTTACAACTCAAAACACAACCTCTCTTTCTACACCCTTTGATTTGCAAAAAGTACATATATGGATGTTTGTGACAAACCATTATGCTTGGCATTATGTTCCATAATGCTCACGAACCTCTGAGCTCTTAAGCATTATCTAGTCCATTTTCTTGTATCGTTCATATGTTCAAATTCATAATCTCTACAGATTTTGAAGAGGGTTCCACATACTCTTTCACCCAAAATATTCAAATWARAAAGACTGGGAGTCSAGGGTCTAATTAAGTTACTAAGRGCCTCCAGCCATGTGAGCCRGACAAGCAAAGCTCCCTAGRGAAGCTACAAGGGTCAAAYGAGAAAATGTAGTGCTATGTGGACCCGGTGGGTGGGGAGAGATCAAGTAAAAATTCCACTTGTAGTGATTCCCACCAATTTGACCAATCTCCACCWATGGGCTTGTCCACCGATTTCAGTGAACCTTGAACTGAAAATCCTCCTTCTTCACTCACCAAGATTGGCAAGACAATTGGCGTTCACTTCTTGTCTTCTAGTGTTGTTTTTTTTGCTTGCCCCGCTCCCCGGGCAAGAGGCTCTAATGAAAGGTGTGCACTTGCCCCCGGCTGTAACTTTAGTCCTGCCTGACTTTCCTGCGGAAGTGCGTATGATAGCCAAATCAATCACTTTGGAATCACATGGATGGAGTGCAGTGGGAGGTGGAGATTTTGGTTGAGTGGAGTTCCGTTCCATCATTTCCACGTGGGCTGGATTTTACCACACTTTGTCATCCACAAAAAGATGCTGGCGGGGGAACTGAACTGAACTAATGAAGATGGTGTCTGTCACCACCATTCTCTTTTCATCCACATATGGGGCCCACCACCCCAGCCATGCAGGAGGCCCCCGTCCACCCGCCGGGTAAAAGCTTATCCAAGGAGCCCCCGAGCTGCTGCCATGGGTTGCAGTTCCGACTTCATGCTGGATGTAATAATAAGTTAAAAGTTGAAGTCACATGTGGAGAACATATTGAGCTTCCGTTAGTTCACTACCATTGAATGTCCGTGTGTTGCCGGACTTCAGTGGAGTTCAGTGGAGTTCAGTGTTCCTTTTTCCTTTTCCTTTCCTCGGTGGCTGTCATAGGAGACCACCCAACATAGCAAAACAAAATATACTTTCATCTCGCAGACAAAACAATGAAGACCGACTTGCTCAGCTGGAAGATTGATCAAAGCGGACTGACGGGACTGCGGAGGAGCGGAGGAGGAGCGCCAGCTCCAGCACGGCAAGGGGGTCATTGGACCACCATTCATGGCAGACGACGGACTCCGCAGTTCATCATACAGGACTGCTAAAAAAAATTCAAATTTTTGAAACTTCCCCCCCCCCCCCCCCTCCCCCTTCTCCCCTATGTTGAGTTGTTTTGGGCATAACTTTTGTTCCCGGGCACCGATTAAAAAAAAATTATATTACCATAAAGCTAATTAGTATTTCTATCTTCATAAAAAAGTTTCAAAAAATCAAGACATAAACAGAGACCGTGGGTACATGCCCGAAATCTACTTTGTCCTCTGAAGGGACAAATGGTCCTTTAGGGGTTAAAGTCCCTTTTTCACATCCCCATGAGACAACTATCATATCTTTGGAACACACATTGCTTCATTAATATAAAAAAGACACTATTTGATTTTTGGCAATATTATAATCCATCCATCTTTAAAATGACCATATTAGCTCTATCCTAATGTCATCAAAATTGTATTGATTTTCACGTAGAGAGAGGTATTAAATGTAGAAATATTTTTATGAATTCAATGGATGTAGCGATAAGGTTTATATTCAAAGACTTGGATTCACTCAATTTCCCAATTTCTTAACATTTGAAGGACATTAGGAAAATTTTCAGCCCTCCAAGAGACTGTGAGTTTTGAACCCCGACGGTGCAATTACAGAAAAAAATAAAAATAAAAAATTATTTTTTATTTTTCAAAATTTGGAATCTAACATGGCACTATTGGTGCCACGTCAGCGCCACATCAGATTGACTATTTATTTTTTATTTTTTTATTTTTTTCTGTGTTTGCACTGCGGGGTGCCGAAAATGAAGTCTTAACATCCCTCTACAAGGCTGAAAATTTTCCTAATGCTGTGAAGCTTTTGCTAAAATATTAAATCATTAGAAAACTAACTAATTAGATAAACAAAATAATTAAATTTAGTTTTTAGAAAATATTTAGAAAATATTCATAATAATATTTTATAATTTTGAATAAATAATAAATAATAATAAAATATTACAATTTGATGCAGCAGTTGTAGTGCCACAAATATATAAATATATTTGTCTATTTTTTGGGGCCTCAAACTTCTTATAAAGTTTGTGTTGAAAATGACAATTTTGTGTGGTTTATGTTTCATAAATGCCCTTGAGACTTTAGGAATTAACACAAGCTATAAGTTATAAGTTTAGGATGCTTGGATGACTATAGAAGATTTTGAAAAGACTTTTTGATCCAATTCTTGTTCTAGGAGTTGCTTGAATGGAAGTTGCTTTGAATGATGTCAAAACTGTATAATTGAGGTGTTCATGACATTTCAACACAAGAAGACGTAACAAAATATACAAAAAAAAATATGCTATTTTAGTGTATTTTGAGAATTTGTTGCTTCTTGCTCTAAATCTAAAATTTCTCCATGAATACGATATTTTTTGAATTTGAGCCTAATGAAAGAAATAAAGGTCTTGTACTTTATCTTTTGCTCTAATTTGAATTTTTGAAAAAATCCTAAATTAAATTTTTTATTCCAATTCTATTGATTTTTATTTATAGTATTACATGGAATTTTTTTTTCTAATATGATGCTCTTCACTACAATAGACACATATGGTGAAACTTTCAGATTTTTTGAGATAATCTTCTATTTAGTATGATTTTTTCTCTAATTCTTTAAAATTCCGATAGAAGTTCATTTTCTCCTTAAAAATATAAATTTTTTTGTGACATAAAAATGATATGTGATCCATATCTATAAAAAGTAAATATGAAATAATCATTCCAAAATAGAATACTAAAAATTAATTTACATTTAGTTGCTATTTATGAGCATAAAGAGTGAAGGAATTTTTCTTGCAAATTGATGGTTATGGGTCAGACATTTCAGGATAAAACACCATTAATATTGAAAGAAAATTGTACAATACAACACCTTTGTTACTGAAAATAATTATATGGAGCAATTTCAACAATCCACTTTTGAATTTGGATGTGATTATAGATATTGGAGATATAATAATTTCATAGACATTGGGGATGTAATAATTAAAATAACGATTTTAGTAACAACTCATCCTCATGTTTTTTAGAATATGGAATATCATCAAAAACCCTTTGATTCCATAATTTGTGCGCCCATGAATTTGTGTGTTGCTTTGGTTCAAATGATCAGAATCTAACATAGAACACTGCATTCTAGTCCAAATTCCCATGATTATGAACATCTAGGAGAAGACCCATTTCATGTTGTTTGTTTTTAATATAGAAAATAAAAATGAAGAAAAAAATATCCTTCTATAAATTTCTTTAAAGACCAAATGAAGTTTGAAGATTATTTTTTCAGTTGTAAAAGTGTTTTTCTATTTTTTTTGTCTATCATTGAAATTTATTCCCACATTTTTAGATATGAGTATTATATTGCACCAATCATTGTGCATGTAATAGGATATGTTTATCAATTCACAAAGCATTGTAACCTTACAAATTCAAACTAGACATAATAGAGATCACATAGGAAAAGAAAAAAAAACAATATCACTTATGGGTTGAAAGATTATAATGTTTGATCATCAAGGTGTTAAAATTGTGAAATTGCTTTGAAGTCTTTTGATCCTCTTATTACATGTCAAATCTAAAATATTGGTCTCCAAAAACAATATGTAGTTAAAAGGCATAACATGCATAACCCCAATTAATTTATGACTTCAGAAAATCTACTCTATGATTTTTCAAAATGAATTTCTAATATGATTTTTCATCCAAGTTCTAGAGTATTAGATGCTTATTTTGAAGAGCCCTAAGCACAATAGAAAATCAAGATTTGATATAGCTCCTGTGCATAAAATCTTGAATAGAGACATCATAATCATTCATTTTCAAAATTAGTTTTTTGATGCTAAAACTAGTCTCCAAAAAATGTTCAAAATACAAACTATTCAAAATAGTAACTTGACAAGGTTTTATTTGACTTCGAAGTAGAGTAGGCAACCCATTATTGCCCCCTCCCCCTTTTCACAGTATAAGTTGGTAAATTTCCAATGAGCTGTGGTTTACATTAGAGCTCACAACTAACACATCCCAGTTGAAGCAACATAAAATTAATGTCTAAGAAGTGTACATTGAAAGCATAGAATGATTACAATATATACATTGAAAGCCACAATGATCACTTCTATGGATTTTATAGCAAACCTACGATTGGAAATAGAATGTGCTACATAACAAAATTAGGTTTTATAAAATCTTAATGAAAAAAATCACAATAATCTCAATTTTGAGGAGAGAAATGTAAATTTTAAAAAATCCTTATGAACTCAATTTCCCCTACACATGAGTTTTTTCTCTTTCAACACACATATCGAGTAAATATGCCTAATTCCTCAAGTGGTTGGCAATTTGGTGCCTTGGGCATGGAGGGTTAACCAGTGAGATAACCAAGCTAGCCTAAAGTAATTACTACATAATAATTATGCTAGCAATAACCGGTTTAATTTTTTTATTTTTATTTTTATTTTTGAAACAATACACGGGTTCTTCTTTTTCTTTTTCTTTTTGAAACGATCCATTGTTTGTTTGTTTGTTTTTATTTATTTTTATTTTTTTGAAACAACCACCATTCTATTTTTATTTTTATTTTTGAAACAATCACTGTTTTTTTATTTTAATTTTTATTGCATTTTTGAAACCAAATTTGTCACCATTGGAACACATAATTAAGATTGCAACAAATTTCACTGCAACTAGTTCTAGTTGATTCTAGAGGATCAACTTCAAGAACATTAATAACTCATGGATCCTCAAGGTAAGGTGCTCTAAAAGCAACCACCAACCCAAAGATACATTTTGGTGTCAACAATATACATTTCAAGAGGGGCCACTTTATTAGACACCCCTTAATAAGTAACCCCTGTATTTCAACTTCAAAATTTGTAACTAATTTCACAAATGTCCAATAAAATCAATGATTAAAACGTCTTTACGAGTAAACTACACTACTAGTAATACACAACCTTTAGCTAGTGCATCCTTCTTTTCTTTAATGGCAAGCTTGACTTTGGACTTTCATCTTCGGAATTTTCATTTTCTTCTACTTGTGAAGAAGAGGAGGACACCACGTTTGAATCTTGTACATTATTCTCTTTTTCCAAAGTTAAAGCTTCAATTCCCCAAGTGTATCCCCAAGTGTAGGACTCCATTAAAGCTTTAACATTTTCCAAAGTTAAAGCTTCAATTTTCCAAGTGTAGGGCTCTGTTGGAGCAAGGGCATCGCTTGGCCACAATTCATCAATAAATTTGTTCCACGCACTT
>VACF01002639.1:0-110362 GCA_006891605.1 Pleurozium schreberi | reverse complement strand
AAATGTCATGTTTGAAATTGCACTGCATTGTCTAATCCCTAGACCACGATAATAGGACATCCTATATGCGTGGTAACAGGTACTCTTACTCTGAATTCATGATGGTAGGAAAGCCATGGATTGTTTGTAGTTTTAACCCTATGCCCAAACCCCTAAACTGAACAATTGTCGTCTTGTCATGCACTAYGGTCATAGGTCTGCCTTCTAAACCCTAAACAGAAACAAAGTACGCTGAACTTCATATTTCTCCAAGTCTCCGGGCTTTTACTGACCCTAAATCCATTTTATAAGTAGTATTGCTACATCTTGGGATTATTGCACAATCCATAATTGAAGTCATGTAAACTTTCTACTACTTCTGGTTAATACCTTGAACCTAGGAGCAAATAGACCTTAAAGCAATTTGTACCCTTATGTCAGTGATTTATTGATCTACAATAATCAATTTTGTGGCCTTGTCCTTCTCATCCATTCTTAGGCTTCTTTCATCCATTTCTATGCTAGTTTCATCCATTTCAGAAAGTACTTTCATCCATTTAGGCATCTACTTTCATCCTACTTTCATCTACATTCATCTACTGATTTGCATATTCATTTTTGAGACCCTAAAGTGAAGATTTTGATGCTTAGTTTTTGGTGTACAGTAAACCCTTCACCGAAATTTTTTTGCACTTTCATCCACTTTTGGATGAATTTTTATCCATTTTTTCAACCACTTCTTTTTATTATAAATTTTTCCACCCTAAAATCTACGCTCCCCGCTCACAATTCCCCGCTCACCGCTCACCGCTCACCGCTCACCGCTCGCATACTAGCACCGTTGGTCTCTTACGCAAAGAGACATAATCCTTCTCGATAGCATCTTTTCATTTAAGCCAGTCAGATCGACGCATCGCTTTTTCCAGAAAGTACTTGGGTCAAGATAATTTTTCTCACAAGAAAAATGTTCTACGATCATACAGATGAATGGTTTATCTATATTAGTGGATGCTTTGTCCCATACATTACCAGTACCGCAGTACATCACTGATAATTCTATATTCAATCGGGACTTGTCTTGCTTACAAACTACTCCTTCAAGAGTTGTAGTGATAGCAGATATAGATGGACAATTAGATATAAGAGATCTCATGAAATTGGCAGTGGTTGCTATAGGTACAGAAGGATGAACAATATCTGTTACAACCTTGCGCGGCTATTTATTAGGTCCACGAGTCCGTTTGCCTGAAATTAGTTGAGAAATTAGAGTTGAAGTAATATTCGGTATTAAGACTCGAGCAGGAATATTTTGAGCTTCATTTAATGGAGTTTTAGTAATTCTTGATGCATCATTGAAGCCATTAGGTGTTTGCTCCGGATTCTTTTGCAAGTGCAAATTTTTGGCGACCTCAGTTTCAGCCAATGATGTTCTAGGATCAAGATTCAAGGTAAAAGTCTCATGTGTATTGAAGGTAATGTCTAGAAAAGTCGTTGGAACACATGCTCCTCCTCGTAGAGATGGAAATATGTCTTTTTTGAATTGACAAATCGCAAAACGGGCACGAATTAACGTACCAGTAGATGGATTGATGTAACGAATAATGCTTGAAGAATCAAACCCAATATAAATTCCTTCTTGTCGATGAGCTCCAATAGTATGACGTTGAGGTTCCGGAATTGGAACCCGTACACATCAACCAAAAACTCGTAAATGAAAAACATTTAGAACGTTGTCATGCTATAAATACATATATACTATATAAAAAGTGTGTTTATTTTATATTTTATGAAGATTCTTTATTTGGAGGACAAAACTTATTGGTGACGCTTCCATTAACTTCAAGATAACGCTTGTTGCCATTGGATTCACATATAGGACGAAAGCCTCGGGCAAATTTTACCGGTTTGGAGTATTTTTTCAAGTTTTAGAATTTGTATTTTGACTTGAAGTTCGACTTTGCAATGTCGAACTGGAAGATTTTCATGGAGTTGGAAGATCAAAAATTTGATCCGGAAGCAGAATTAGAGCTTTCTTTGTCTTAGTTGCCAAATCAACCATCTCAGTCGGCGATTTCTTCACCATTGCCTACCCATCCACGAGATAAAGCTAGGCCTTCTCGCCCGTTAAAGACACCTTGTCTGGAGCAACGTTGGCATGACAATCTTGATAGGAACGCTCACACTTTGGTGATTTTACTTGAAGTAGAATGTGTTGAGCAAGGCACGGGAGATGTGACATTTGAAACAAGTTACGAAGATTTAAATGAAAATCAATATTTTTATATGATGAGGCCAGATAGAGAAGGCACTGGCCATCAACGTTGGTTGAAAGGGCCAGTGAATCCTTTAACAAAGTCCGAACGTGCAGATTACGTAACTAACACTATCAGGAGCATCTTCAAATTCTTGTAGATGGAATAGCAACCTTCTTTGACTTCAATTTTTACCTCCGTTTAATTTGGATTGGAGATCTCTAGCTAATTTAAAATTTTAGAGTTATGTTTGTTTTTTAAAAGAGGTAAATTAAAAGAGTAGAAGTGAATTGCCTACTAGTTTGAACTTTTGGGATTCATTGGCTAGTGAAATTGACTAGGATTTTACCTTTGATTGTTTCCTAGGGCCAATTGGAGAGGTATGGAGGCCCATGTGATGTATCATGGGCTGATTCCTCCTACTTTAGGGGTCTAGAAGTTAGGTAGGCATCTTCTACCTTGAATTTGAATGGTGGTAGTGGTAGGTAGTGTGTAATGTGAGTTTGGGGAGTATGTGGGTGGAAGCCAAAAGTTTGATCGGCAATAGTTGTTGTTGTAACAAACATTTTCAAATGAAAATTTGCGGATTTCTTTTTTTTGATTTTGCGCTTCCAAAGAAACCTCTCTTGCTTGATTTGGAATTATGAGCTAAAAGTTACAAGCGTGTGAGTGGAGGAGGGTCTATTGCCACCCGACGAAGAGGAACAGAGATTTGGGCGACCATCGAAGTTTGTAGTTTTTGCCTTTCTCTTTGAGATTTTCAAGCATTAGAGAAATGCTTTTTTAGATTTTTATAGACATATCACTCAAAGTAATTGAAACTTTGTAGCAAAAGTTATGGGTTCTCAAATAAGATGTACGTCTACTGCCTTTTGAATGTAAAGCCAAGACTTCTCTTGTGCATAACTTTTGGACAGTAGATTAAAATGATTTGAGATTTTATGAAAAGTTAGTTTGAAATATTAAATTTCTAAAAAAATATAATACTTAGAATTTGAAGAAAAATTGAAGAAGTTATAGGATTTTGTGTGAAGAGAGGTCTGCTGCCATTCAAAAGAGAAGGTCGAGACTTTGCTCTTCAATAACTTTTGGACAGTATTATAGATTGAATTGAAATTTTGAGGGTATTTAGATAGTGTGTTTAGACTTCCAAATCGCTAAAGCATTTAACATTTGAGTTCTCAGAGCATCTGTGGCACTAGTTTGAAGGTCGCTGCTAATATTTGACTTACTTTTTCTTAAAATTTGTTGGGGTTTCTTTAAATTTGTGAACATAAGAAGATTTTGTGACTCAATATTGAAGATTTGGGATTCATGGGAAAAAAATATTGAAGACTCGTGTGTTGTGGCTTGTGGCTTGTTTTTACCAGCCAACTTTGAAGGCTACACTAAAGATGATATTTAGTGTTTAGTGAGATTTAGTGTTTTTCCCCCCCTACTAGCTACAACAGTAAATCTAAACTTGTCCACAATTAGTGTTAGACTTGAATGCACCGCCTTCTCCTTCCTTGAAATTGCTTGGGTTGTCAACTTCATTGCGCCACCGCCTTCTTCCCTGGCTTTCCTTGCTTTCTCGCCTTTATTGCGCCATCTTCTTTTCCGACTTCGTTTGGCTCTTGCAGTTCGGTTGGTATTCCTCTCTGAATTCAGTTCTTCCGAGTTCAATTCAGTTCAGCTCGAGTTGAGAGATCTTCAGCCCGGGTTTTTTAGCTTAGTTCAAGTTCAGCCCGAGTTTAGAGTTCAGATCTTGAGTTCGAGTTCAAATCTTTAGCCCGAGTTCGTTGCTGCCCTTGCTGCTGCGACTATCGGGCATTTTTCGGGGGGGAGGGGTTTGTAGTTTGCCGTTCCCGCCCACCCGACACATTTCAAATTTTCTGCCTCTGCTTGCTGCAAGTCTACCTACTGCGACTCCTCGAATCCGCCCATCCTCGCGTTGGTCCACCGCTCCGTTCACACATCTGCTCCTCCATAGCTCCGTTTTCAAGTCCTCGCATCTTCTCACCAACAGGTCCATTTCAGGTATTAGCAGCACAATTGCAATCGTCTTATTGTCCTCTACATTATGTAAAAAATTGTTTTTTTTTTTGGTCGACATTTTTTGATTTTTTTCACATTGTGGCTCAGACTCATGGCGGAAATCCCCCGACGTTTCCAGCAAGTTTCCACCATTGCCACACAAAAGCGAATCATCACATGGATGGTGCAAGACGAATCAACTCATAGTCTCTCCGGTCTCTACAACCGCACCATTCATGCTTTCCCCGAGTATTTCCGAGGTTAACGAAGCTCCAATTTGATGCGTGCATCGCGTTGTTGAGCACTTCGTGATCGATATTGCAACGAAGGAGAAGAGGCCCAAGAGCTTCCACCAATTTCATGCACCCGCAGCCGATCTGGAGGACAAAAACAGCTCCGTACAAAGGCAACACTCAGTCGTGGTCACAAACGCTCCGAATGGGTACAGTGGCTCTACCTGCTCTTATTTGATGCATTCGAGCATTTCAAAAAAACTGGTGTAAAATTCTCTCCCTGTTTGCTAATTGAGTTAGCAAAAACGATCCTAGTGGACCCTACATCCCCTTATATAGCCCTATCCAGAGATCCTAAGGACAATGTTTTACTGCTTGAAAAACTCACCCACTGTTGGATCCAGCAATTCATGCATATCCAAAACTTTGTCCTCTTATCTCAAAGAGGTGGTCTCACTTGCAGTCCTGAAAAAGAACAGGAAATTGAGATGCAAGTTGCATACCATTGAGGAGTCTTAAATCGAGGATTTCAGGATGGCACCTTTGATGAAAATCTAATGGAGAATATAGACGAAACCTATTTTGTTCTAAATATGGACAACGGTAGAATATTAGGCTTCTGAGGTGACACATCACTCAAATATGCCGAGGTAGTATCGGGTGGAGATTCAAAGACAATGGTCATTAGAATCTCAAGGGGGCGATGATGCGTGATCAAAGCTTCTATGTTGATATTTACAAATTCAAACAGCAGTTATCCAATTCGAGGATTGAATGAAAATATCCCAGGGGTATGTTATTGTACAGGTCTTAAAGGGTGGATGCATCATACTCTATTTTTAGATTATTTTGTAGAATCACGAGCCTTCCAATCTGATGTCCATGGCTACTCAAAATTTATTTGGGTAGATAATTGTATCAGTCATAACATGAACCCAAAACTTAGCACTGTTTTGAAAGCCAAAAATGCCATCTTAAAATACTTGCCACCTTGTTCGACCCACCTTTGCCAACCAGCAGACACGTTCATTATTTCTAAGGTGAAAAATGCATGGACCAAAAGATAGCAGGCAAAGAAAACAGACTTAATAGCATCGAATGCTTGCCAAAATACACCTCGAGCAGATGGTGGCTGGTCAAGGAAACTCTCAAATCCGGGTAAGAGGTTTTTCTTACAATTAGCTGTTGATTCTATTGAAGATATCAACCGGGAACTTGATTGTGACAATATCAGCTATGTTAGAAAAGCCATGATAAGATCTGGTATGTCTTTAGCTCTAGATGGGAGTTGGAGTGTAGAGCAACTTTTTCCACATTTGCAAGAGATAGTAGGAAAGTATGGGCAGATTTTTCTAGGGCAACATGTGCCTCCGAGAATCTGAAATTTGTACTTTTATGATTTTTAGAAATTACAATGTACATTCCATCTTCTTTATGTTATAAACCACTCTTTTATTGATAATGTTTGTTGTATACTTTTAATTAATCACTTCTAACTTCCTACGCTTTAAATGTTATTGTTTTGCATGTATTTCCTGAATTTTCTAAATTCACAAACACTAAATTCAAACATGTAAGTTTTTGGCAATTCTCTCAAATCACCATAGTTCACATTTAGTGTTTGAATTGACATTTAATGTTACTTACTTTCATAGGGTAACTGGCTTTTAGTGTATGCCTTCGTATTTAGTGTACAAGACACTAAATATCATCATTAGTGTAGTTGTAATTTCAATTTTTCATTGTAAACTCTGTTGCGGGCTATGTAGTCATTTAATATGACAGTTATTAGCCCCAATTTGAAAGTTGATGACAAAGTGGGATTGATCACCAACATGGTCACTTTTATGTCGTTCCCATTGGTGAAAGGCGCTTCCTGGTCACCGTAGGTTTGAATTTTAGGAGCCACACTTTCGGACGGTTCAGCTCGTGGTCTGATCATCTCGTTTCATCCGTCTGAAAACTTGTTTCTTATCACACATCTTTACCTTTACTCCTATAGAACCATCACAAGATAGGCCGACAAAAGATTGAAGTAAAGATTGAAGTGAAAATTCAAGTGAAGAGTCGAGTTTTTAATACACCCCTGTCAACACTCAACAAATAGCAACCAGACACCCTGCTTGTTCCCTAAGCGCGCTCCTCTCTATCCGACAACGCATCTAAAAAGAAACTCTTATCCAGAAATAATCTCCATAGATGAAAGACGGAGGCGAATAAGAGTTGCAGCATGGAGAACTGCATGACCCCACATTGACGAAGGCAAATTTGCATGAAATAGCAATGGCCTCGTAATAAGTTGAATTTGCTTGATAAAAGACTCGACTAGTCCATTTTAAGCATGTTCATATGGAACAGAATATGTCAACACAATCCTAGTGGCAGTGCAATAATCTTTAAAGGATCTTGATCAAAATTCTTGAGTATTATCCATACGTAATATTTTTATTGGATAATCAGGAAAATGAGCCTTAAAACAAATCAACATGGATAATAAATTGGCAAAAGCCAAATTTCTCGTAGATAATAACGAGACATGAGATTGTTTGCTCGATACATCAACCATGAGTCCAAGACCAAAAAATATCAAAATAGTCCAGACATAGGAGTGATTGGACCACATATATCACCATGAAGCCTTGAAAGCATAGGTGACAATTCATGATGAAGTTTCCATAGAGATGGTTTGGCAATGAGTTTGTCTTGCACGCATGCTTGACATGATGTCATAGAATTAACATCTGCCGGTTGCAAGGTGTGACCAACAATACATGGAAGAATTTTTTGAAAGAAAGTACAGTTTGGATGACCCAATCTTCCATGCCAAAGTGAAATTTTATTATCTTTAGAAAATAAAGCATAACTAGAAACAACAAGCGGACGGATTGGAATCCGATACAAGCCATTTGCCGCAGCAAATTTTTTTTTCACTACTTTATTATTTTGTACAAAAATCAGAGCCTCTTGCCTATCTAGAAATCTAGAATTTTGGTCGAGAGATGAAAAATGTTGGTGTGCACATCTTGATAGCTGATCAGGCTCCAAGGCGCAAAGGGAGAAAACATAGCACGCCTGCATGTAATGATGTGGCCCTCAGGTAGTATCACCTTGGTTGTTTCCTCCTGGAAACAAAACACATTCGATCCAACCATAGTCATTAAGTTTCTGGTTTGCCACGTTGAAAGATTACTTGCATCAAAAAATTGTTTATTCCGCAGGATTGTATGAGTAGTTGCAGAATCAAGGAGCGCATCACGAGACTCATCAATAGAGATGTTCTCAGCAACATACGTTTCCCGGTCGTCAGCTCCAAATGGATCCATAGACGCAATTATGGTGTGGGGTTTACTTCAATGAGCTCGGAGCTTCTTGTTTTCTTGGAACATCTTGACAAAATAGTCTGATGTTCGCCAAGCATTTGTTAAATGTCTCACTCTGCCACACTTGTGGCATGAACGTGTCTCTAACGAACGTTTACCATGATTGTTAGTAGAGGAAGTGTTATTCTTTTTCTTTACATGTTGGGGGTTATGACTGTAATTATTAGGCTGTTTATTACAAAAAAATTTATATTTGTGAGGTTTAGGTTTTGCATGAGAAACCTTAACAACATGAGACTCAGGAACCATAGTTCCAACAGGACGTGCTTCAGCATTGCACAAGACGAGTTCGTTTTGCTTTTCAGCAAGAAACAATAGAGACATGAGATCTGAGTGATTATCAAATTTCATATTTCTATACTGCTGTGCAAGGACAGCAGATGTGAGTGAAAAAATTGAGAGTTTTCTCAATCATTTCCTTCTCGGTAATTTTTTGATCACACAACCTTAGTTGCAAGATAATGCGGTACAATTCATTATTGAATGCAACAAGAGTTGGAAAATCCAACACTCATAAATGAGTCCAATCTTGAAGGGCTCTAGGAAAAAAGATGGTTGTCTGGTGATCAAACCGAGATTTTAAGCTTTTTCCAAAGCTCATCTGGTTTTCAAGTTCCAGATATTGATGCTGCAAAGAAATAACAAGGCGACAAACGTAGTAAAAGTAAAGTTTTCCAAAAAATAGCAGCAAAAGGAAAGTCTCTTACTTTAGTAGTTGTATAAAAAGAAATACAATCTAATAATTGCTCCGCAAATATATGAGCTTTTGCAGTTTTTGTCCATAATAAGTAATTACTCTCATTAGCTGTCAATTGAGGAAACAAAAGGGGCTGAAGTCGTGGTGATTCAGCAATAGTGGCAGCCACCGGTACTGTCGTAGATATAACAACAGAAGAGGTCGAAGTAGCCATGATAGAAAATAGAAGATGATGGAAAAATATGAAAGATTTTGAAAATTAGGGTTTGAAATGACCTAAAAGATAAAGATGAAGTTGAAAAATAAAGATAAAGATGAAGGTAAAATAAAGATAAAGATAAAGATGAAGGTAGGATAAAGTTAAATAAAATCAAAAGATAAAGATGAAAAAGCTAAAGAAAAAAGAAAAAAAATAGAGATAAAGATAAAGATGAATATCTATTTATGTTGAAAAGAAAAAGAAAATGAAATGTCAAAGGGAGTTAAATAAAATAAATAGTGCAAATATTTGGGGTTTGAAGAGACGAGCAAAGAGATGGAAGGAAGCTTGCCGCAAGTTGAAGAGGCAAGTTTGTGAAGGTAGAAAAGAGGCGCTTGAAGGGATTTTAATCCAAAATAAAATTTAAAAAAAATAAAAATAAAATTTAAAAAAAATAAAAATAAAAAATAAAAACTTGAAGCAGTAGGGAGTTGGAAGCCAGGGATGTGCCAAGAAAGAGCCTGGGAAGTCAAAAAGGCAGCTAGGGACAGGGAGGGAGCCAAGGAGGCAGAAAGGAGGGAGGGGAGGGGAAGGCCAAGAGGGGAAGCAGGTCGAGAGGGAGCCACAGAACAACACAGAGGGGTAACAGAGTGGAGAGATCGTTGGGGGTTGCAAAACCTCCTCCTAAAAAAAACTCTTAAATCGGAAGTCAAAAAAACTATGAAATCAAAAGTGTGAGAGCGTGCTGATAGCGTGTTGCGAGTGAAATGAAATGAAACAAAATCAAGAGTAGAAAACACCAAAGTGTGCAAGAAGAACTAAGTGTCACATCAAACATTATGGTGAAGTTAATACACAAAAGAGAGAGAAGATCTATAGTCAGGGTTGTCCACGTCCGACGTCCCGGAGTAATTTACGTCCAAAAATCGAACGTCCGAGTCCGCGGGACGCTCACGTCCGGCGGACGCACGGCGGACGGAAGGGTCCTGGCGGACGGAGGCCGTCCGCGCGCACGAGATAGCGGACAGGCAGCGCGGCAGACGGTTTTATGGCGTACGCGATGACGGGCGATCGGGCGGACGCAACGACGGGCGGACGGTTTAGGGCAGACGGGCGAATGGCTTAAGGGTTAGGATATATTTAAATTGCATTGAAACGATGTATCTTTAAATTGCATTGAAACTATGTAAATGTTCCACCGCAATTAAGTAATTATTTGTGCGTTTTGAAATTTATAAATTTAAAGGACCTTTATTTTATGAAGTGCAAATTCCGTAATTATACATTTACACTCACAATATCAAAATAAACAAGGTCACAATTTATGTTTAGTGAATGCACCCTTGGTTTGCATGCAAATTTGTAAAGCATCATACATTCATAACTTCTCAGGGTTTAGGGACACATGCATAATGTCTTATAAAGATTAGTTTTATAACAAATTTGAAAAATACATCATTGACAATTTGTCATTACGTGGTCAATAAATCATAAGCACCCACATGGATCATGAATTAATACGTATGCAAACATTCATAATCCCTAAGGCACATAATCACTGTCTCCTTTCACCTCAGCCCCGCTACTATCACATCTAGTTCTTAAACGGTCGGCTTCATCGTCCAATGTGTTATCTGATGATGATTGTACAATTGTCACTCCGGCTTCTTCTGCTCCCTTACGTTTCACTCATCTCTTGGATGGGCCCGTTGGCTTTTCTTTTTTTACTTCTAGTAACAGTTGCCCAACGCCTTCTCCAAAATCAAAGACTGGTTTCATTTTCCTCTTTAAGAGAAATGAATCAAGTGGGATTTTACCCACATTCTAATTCTTCACTGGAGACATTGCAGAGGATTGCATCACTCTTTTATTCTTTGTTGTAGAGGGTTCTTTCACCGACGATTCCAATGCTTCTGGCCTTCCGTGAACGATTATCTTCCTCGCGGTCACCGTTTGACTTCTTTGGACAGACTCCTTCGACACTATCATAGGTTGCCGTGGTGGAAGTCGTGCAACACCAGAACGTCGTTGTAACATCGAAGCTAAGGTCTCATCCCGGTCATCTTCACTATCTGATGAGGCGCTTCGAATAGGTTTCCGCGAATTGGGCACTTTTTCCGCGGACTTCAAAATTTGTTTGCCGAACCTTGAACTTTCAGAACCATCTAATATTGTGCCCTGCGTTTTGTAAAATGCACGTGGAGGACCGGCACTGGCGGCCCGTGGTGGTCTAGGATGCAATCATGTGACCTCCTTTTCACGTACGCCATCGTTCACAAGAAAGCGATGTCTTGAGTCCATCACATCGGACGCACCATTGAGTTTGCCTTCCTGCACTCTCATCAGTCCTTCATCTTCTTGTTCAGTTCGTCCGTTCCCACCCACCGCTACTTCAGCGACGTTTGTGTTCTCTACATTCAGCGCAATTGTCTCCTCAAATTCTACATCGTCATTGCGTTGCTCATTTTCTTGCGCGCGCGGCGGTGCCATGTACAGAGTTCTCGGAATTGAGAGCACTTCATCCCCTTCGTGAGATTCATTGTCGCCCTCTGCTGGCCCACGCCCGTCCATCCTCTCCACGTCAGTATTTGCCCTATCCTCGTGAATTACCTCACTACTGAGGCGCCGACTTCCATCTAAAAATGGCGCTACCGAGGGTAAATCTTCTCCATGTCCACAGTCGTCCTCATCCGATGGATAGTCGTACACCTCCCTGCCATTGACTCCGAAGTCGTCAATGCTCGGATGAGGACTGCCCAGAATTTCCTCATCCGAATCGTACACATCGTCATTTGTATCATTTGGGGCGTCATCATCATCTCCAGGCTCATCAGTGTCATCTGCTGACCTTGACTCATCAGACTCCTCTGATTCCACGTTCTTATCGTACCACTCTTTTTCATCCTTTTCTTTTGACGCGGCTATGACTTTGGCATTGGTGTAGACGTACACCAAATCCGCCGCTCTTGAAGGCTGCAACTTGTTGCGAGATTTGTTGTGAACAAAAGAATAACTACTCCAATTGCGTTCACACGCCGCCGCCGACACCAGTTGGGCCAATATCCTTTTTGCGATGGGGGCAATAAGCTTTCTATATGCGCCTTCAAAATCCCAACAAGCATGTGTCGACAATTTAGAGTCATCTGGCTCCAATATGTTGTGGAACGGAGGTTTCCTAAGGCGAAAAGCTACAAATTCCTTAACCACTTGCGGATACGTTTCACGCTAACATATTTTCATCAGAACCCGCTTGCATGCCGCTATCGCATCTAGATCGTCCGCTAACGCCTTATCCTTGAGAAGATAGGGATTCAAAAGAGCTTCTGCATAATGCAGATCCATGTCGATCATTTTGCATCGTGCATGATATGTTGTGACCAGTGACGGGGTTCTATGTTGGCGCCRCTGAAAGGGTCCGGTTGCTAACCCGAGGACGTGTTCTTTTATGGCACGCATAATTACCAACATCTTCCCCATACACGGCGTTTTTGCATCCAAATCACGTAAACCGTGCATGACGGGCGACATCAACTCCACAAAATTCGTACAATGTCTCCAGAAACGGCTACTCATAATAGCCCTGTATACGTTTCGAGATAAAGATCGAGGTCCTGTGTTTTTATTCTTCTTGTTCCATAGGAGTCTAATGTACTCATCCCATCGTACGTCCACCACACTGTGTTGCAATTCTACTTTAACTTTGATCAAATGCTCAATCATAATCAAATTAGATACGAACCTTGTTTCTCCCGGCATGAGCAAGCTAAGATTCTTGCCCGTTTTTGCGTGATCTTAGTAAATAGCAAGTGGTATATGCCTCATCTTGAAAAATGTCAAAATTTTTTTGGCTTCCTCCACCAATTTCACTATCCATGGTTGTGCACCCCAATCTTTCAACAACAAATTCAGAGAATGCACCACGCAGCCTTGGAAAAAAATATGTGGATATTTACTTGATATCAAATTCCAAGCTGCAGGGTTCACGGGAGCATTGTCCGCGGTCACCAACACCATATTATGGGACCCACTTGCTCCAGGAATTCTTCCAAGACTTCGGCCAAATAGACAGCATTCTTTTCTATCCCTGAAGTACCCACCGACCCCAAAAATTGCTCACCTGAGGAAGATATGAGCATAGCATTTATCAAGGGCCGGTTATTAACAGAGCTCCACCCATCTACAGACAATATCGCGCCAAACTTTCTAATACTATCTTCCGTCCGTCGATTCAATTTTGCCTCAATGTCCTTTTTTGATTCATCAAGCAACTTGTTGCGTAGATTGTGATACGATGGTGGAGAGTAAGATTTATTGTACTCTGCTATTTTCTTCACCGCTTCTTTGAATGCTGGATTTCTGGCTACAGAGAACGGTATGTTTGCAGCATAAAAAAAGTGAGCCCACAGTGCATCCAATTTTCGTTTATTGGCTTCATCAAAACCATCCACCAGTCTACTTTGTCTGGGAGGCCCGCTGCTTGATGTCCTTGGAGTTTTGTGATCTCCAGATGTTTCGGTATTTGCATTCACTTCCGAACCCACACCACCAAATTCTGAAGGAGCTGTGCAAGAATCTCCTTTGGTAGAACGTGGCGTCACTGGCGTGTCCCTCTCTGTAGACACGATGTTCTCCGCAATAGGTGTACTACAACCGTCCACATTGTCAAATCCACACCTTCGTGGAAATTTTCCTTTGCAGTCGACAAAAAGAGTTCGAACTTCTGATGTCAAGTTTGGACAAAGGCTAACTTCTTTATCTCGAACACCGGATGTACCCTCATAACCAAGGTGGCTCAACATACGGCTAACCTTCTTCTCAAATACAAAGTTACAAACCTTGCACTGAACTTTGCCATTCGACGGGACAGTATATCATGAGGACTCATCCTTGCTCATTGTTCGAAATTATCGTTGCACTTCCACGCTTAAATTTCAGAAGAGTCGAGTTTCAATGAATCATATGAGAATGTCACAAATATAATGTCAAAGCCTTGCAGAGCACAGCCCCCCCCCTCCACCAAACTATGCATTACTAAGCAAGGGACACAAAATGTTGTGGCTCCTAGCCCTTGGGAATCTTAGCGTTTGGTTTCTCAATAGTGCTTGCAAATGAGGAATGCGAGAGCACTTATACTTTGCACATCAAAAGACTAGCAATGACCGTTGTAGAGGCCCAACAAAAAAAATTTCATGCCCAACGGTCGGACGGACGGTCAGACGAGTGCACAAACAAGCGAAAGGACGCGCGGACGGTCGGCGGACGGACGCGCCGACGAGTAGACAGGCGGACAGACAGACGCCACGACGGGCTGGCGGACAGGTCATCGGGCGGATTGCCCGACGGACTGGGAGGACGACAGACTAGCGAACGATCTATCGGACAGACCCACGGACGGGCGGACGCGCGGACGACTTGGCAGACGGACGGGCGGACGGGCTCGCGGACAGACGGGCGAACGCGCGGACAGATTGGCAGACGGGTCGACAGGCGGACGGACTAGTGGACACACTGTCGGGCGGACGGCCTAGCGGACGGGCTGAGGGTGGATTGGCAGACAGGCCTTTGGGCGGACAGACGGGCGGAATGGGTCACAAAATTGGAAATTCAATATTTTGACGAAAACCAAATTGCATTCAAAAGTACAATGCGTGCTAATATAACTTCATATATAATTATATATTATGCAGAAATGCAAGGTACATTGTAAGATTGTTGTGAAGCAATATTCAATCCACTGAGACTGTAATCACAATCCATATGAGGCTAAAGGCAATACAACGTTCTTAATTCGGATCTGCGCTATCCTCTCTAGAAACATTATTTGGCCCAGCTTCTGCCAGAAGTCTTGCAGTACTAGTGCGTGTCCTGTACCCCAGGCTCTCGGTGACTGCTAGCCCTCGAGATTCAGCTACTCTATCAGCCTCCAAAAATTGTCGTTTGCTTTCAGGAGAGGTCTTCTTCGTCTTCAAGGTCACGTTTTCGCTTTGACACAACGTACTCTTCATGCCATGCAACGAAACCTTGCAATGCCATATCTATTCGGAGCACCATTGCATTGACCACTTTTTCATCGTCCGTATTATATATGCACCCAGTTAGGTCGAGACCCCTCCAATAGAAATGCCCTCCAATCAGCTATGATGTTATCTATATTTCTATCAAAGCAATTGGCAATGGCCACAAATGCGTCCCCGTACAGTGCGAACCCATCTATAGCACGAATTTTTGCTTCTTCTTCCAACTTTGCCAAAAAAAGGGCCCTCCCGATCAAAGCATGATTGTATGCTCCGTACAAATCATCAAACTTTGGATCACGCTCTACCTCCACCCAATTTCCGTCTGGCCTTTTTTCCACGGCCTTCTCAGGAATACGGCAAAATCTTTCATGCTGCACGCTCCAATGCCCCCCCATGCTACGAGAAAATAGTTCGCGGGCTTCATCAGATTCAAGGGTCCAGACTCGCAATTCCACCTCTTTATCCTGGGTCATCCACATGAAAGGATCCGCCTCAAATCCAGAGCCCTCGTACACATCATGGGTTTGAGAAACTGCATCCCATGCTAGAGGTTTCCCCCAGTGCAAGTAATTGCTAGATCTGTAGGGGTTCTGGTCAAGGGGAAGGGTCCATCGATTGTATATATGGCCAGGGGGCATGCTTGCGGTGATCCCGAGCATTTCGTACAACCTAGGACTAAAAGGAGAACAACACTCCGGACAAATAGAACGAATGATTGAGTATTTGGCCAAGCACGTGACATGGAAAGTGTGCCGACATTGGCCCAGACTCAAAGCTCCTTCAGGACCAAACGGGACGAGGCAAAGACAATATCTTTTCGTCAAGATCTCAAGCGCAGAATCACACGCATGCAGTACTGTCTTGTCTTTGTCTAGGATGTGTGCTGAAAGCATGTTATAGGGTACCCATCCTTCCTCTACTTCCAACGATCAAGTAATGTGGCTTTGCTCTTCTTTTTGGGTGTAATTCAACCAATCAAACATGACATCCACGTCTCTCCAATATGTTATTGAAGGTGACCCCGACAAACTTGCATCAAACGCACTTGTCAATTTCTGCAATGAAGACTCAACGACGCTGCATTCCTCATCCAAATTCATTGTAAATTCGTGAAGCGCCTTCATTGATCGAGATACAACGGAGGGTTTATTTTGGAGCATTTGTATGCATATTAGCCACCGAGTTTGCAACTCACCCTCAACTTTAAGGTCGTTGAGGTCCAATATTTTCTTCATTCATTTCAATTCAGCTTCAAGAACAAGGTTCTGCGTGGTTGCCTTCTCTAATTTATTCATCAACACATTCGGATCAGTTGATTCGGTTTGCACAGAATCATCTTGGACACGGTCATAGTATAGTACTAGCGGTACAGTCAGTACTGCTACGAGCCCTTTGTTTTGGTCGTCATCCTCATCCAAATCAGGGAAGTCTTCAGTTCTAACCCTCCTCGGAACATTCGGGAAGCCACATGAAGCCAGAATGTCGTATAGCTTTATCACTTTATGACTCAGTCTTCCAATTCGTCAATGAACACCCTATGGTTGCAAATTTTTTGGTGATACAGGTCTTTGGTGCGCTGCCAAATTGCATACTTTTCAACGAACTTTTGCTTCTGTTCATCCAGAATGGTGCAATTGGAGTCATTGGACGTCTCCAACTGTTTCCGCAACTCTTGGTTCTCTTTTTCATAAGCCACCATTTTCTCCAATATTTTTAAACGGTTCTCTAGAAGAGGTTTGAGCGAAGTGGTGAACTTTAAGAAAGTCATTGCTGAAGAGAGAAGCTAGGGCGACATTGCGGAAAATTGCTCTCCTAGTTCCACAACACGCGGGGCCATTTCGGCTACAAATTGAGCAGAACATGTCAATTGGGCAGCGCAGTTCACAAATTCAGCCACCCCTATTGTATGTTGCGAGGGAGAAGAGTGAGCGCCATGATGCTCGGTTTCAGATGCTCTTCATTGTTTCTCGAATGAGTGAAAACCATCAAAACACTTCAACAAATTCTCCAATTCGCTCCGATTCGGCATGGCACAAAGAACCTCCAGTTGCGAAGTGCTCAATTTCGACAGATGCGGGTGGTTGCTCTCGATTTCTGTATCACCAACGCGTGTGGATGCAGCCACACACCCGGAGGCCCTTTCATTCGGTGGTGGCGAAGAAAACTCCACAGCTTCACTTAATATTGGACTTGATGTGGCTGGCAGGTACTGAGTTGAGAGCCCAAAGATGGGGTTCAATGCGTTGCTGTCAATGAGATTGTCAATTATAGCATTGGCGCGGTCCAGTTTTTCTTTTCTAACCTCTTTCCGTAACAAAGAACGTGATACGCTTTCCACTTCCAGGTTCTCAGGCTCTGCAATTGTGGAAGGGATAGGCACGTTTGTTGTCACTGGTTGGGATATGAGAAGCGCTTGGGGAGTTAGAAATGTTTCTTCCTCCGTAGTTTCCAAGCGTGTTGTTCTCATTTTCGCTGAAGCTCCGGTGCACTTGAGGTGCGTTTCATCGTCCGCGGGCTCTTTGCCTTTTCTTCAACGCATTATAGGTCTCCATGGTACTCCCATGGGTTCAATTGCTTCATTTAGTTGACCCTCCACATTGTATAAATCCGGTATATCTTTTTGGTTGCTCTCTAACAGAAGCTCCAAGCCCTATGTCATTGGATACGTGCTCCAATCCACCTTTTTAAGCAATATCAGTTCTACGTACACCATCACTAGAAGAAACCGGCGTTTTTGACTACGTTTTTGCAAAAACACGTGACATTCAAAAAAATGTGTGCCTGTTTTAAATGACATCCTACGTTTTTTCTGGAACGCGTGCCGGATTCTGCGATCTTGGATGATGTCCAAGATAACAAGGAGAGAAAAGCGTGCAAACGTGTCGTCGTCACTAACAACGTCACGTGTCACCCATGACGTCATACATAACATTCACTGAAATTTTCGGTGATGTCAAAAAAAACGCGGGATGGCCACGTCAGCGAAATCCTCCCAGTGACTGCGGGCAGCGGTTTAGGAAATAGGGAGGACGCTGCTCGGCAGTAAATTACTGCTAAAAAGGGCAGCTACTCCCACAAGCATCATAAACTTCCTTTGAAGGGATGYGGAATGGGAGTTGGTGCGCACAAATTTCGCATGTGGTTAGTGTGTTTCTTACCAAATTGTACGAAAACACAGATATTGCAAGAAAATATTGTGCAACAATTAATAAATTTTGACTTGAACTGAACTAGGACACTTTAAATGGAAAGTACTTGATCATGGAATGAGTTCACACATGTGAAAAAAAAAAGGGTGTAAGGGAAAAAAAATGGGGTGTAAGGGAAAAAAATGGGGTGTACGGAAAATTATGAGGAATAAGAATAAATTGGGGAAGTAGGAAAAAAAGGGGGAATTACAAAGAAGACATGGACCGTAATGAAGCAAATGGAACATCTAAGCAAATCTCGCATGACAAGATGACGTTTGTATTGATGTCCCACGTAACACTGTGACGTTGTATACGACATCTTGCATGACGGGATGATGTTTGTGTTGATGTCTGCAAAAACACAGTAACGTTGTACACTTGTACGTGATGTCGCGGAGAACAGGCCTCAGAACCCCAAAGCCTCATCGAAACTGACACATGGCACCTGATGTGGCAGTGCCATGTCAGATTTTTTTGGTCCACATCAGATTTTTCAATGGGTCCACGTCACTGCCCCGGGCAGACCGATTATTTTTGCAAAAAAATCCGCATGGCAGAAACTGCCCGAAAAAAGGTGAGGTGGCTTTCAAGACCCCTCCACGTGCCACACTCTGAGCCGTTTGGTTTGGCCGGATTTGCCGTGACGTCACCGAAAATTGGGACATTTCTTCTGACGTTCAGAAAAATTTGTCACGTTTTTTGACGTTATTGAACGCATTTTGGACGAAATCAACGATGATGGGTAGTGACGTCAAATTCAACGTAGTGACACGTTTTCCTGCATTGTTGCCAAAAACGCAGGTTTCTTCTAGTGCATGCATGCCACACTGTAATTAATGTATCCCTTACTCCTTTTTTTTCACCAAAAAGTGTTCGCCACACCTCCTCCGATCGGCGCACAAAATATTTATTGAGGCAAGTCCATGGCTTACAACAATAATCTCGTGTGTGGGCCGCATGGGAATCTCGAGGCTATAGTTTGTCAATGTGATACATTTTGACATATTGCTTGCACAATTTAAAGGGCCAATATGCAGCTTGTTCTTACTCCCAACCGCTCTCCGCTTTGATGTTGGGATCATCTAGAATTTTGAAGTATAGTCCATGGGTGGCTCCCTTTGCTTTACCCTTCTTCTTGGTCGAATCTTGATTCTTCGTCCTCGCATCACTTCCGTGACCTGGTGCAGCAGCTTGACTTGTCATCATGCACTATTTGAATTTTGAACCCCGATGCAATAAATGTCTTGAACATGCAATGTACGTAAATGGTAACTCTCGAATAGAAGAAAATAAGACCCCAACTCTCCACCACGTAGGAGCAACTGGTGCCAACGCAACAGTAGCACGTCCGACTTGGCGCCGAAGGAGAGAAGGAGTGAGGGGGAATGAGGAGGCCGTCCGCCCTTATATCCGTCCGCCCCCCTAACCTAGCCGTCGGCCGCCACCGGACCGGCTCCGGACGAGGCGAAGCGGTGTTGCAAAAAATAAACATAAATGAGTAAAAATAGGAAAAACAATCCAAATTTTTCAAAAAAATTTCAAGTGTTACAAGTATCAATGAAAATCATTGTGAAAAATTTTCAATTGGTTATTTCATTTTTTACAAACAAAACAACTACAACAAAGATATCTATGTCAAATTTGACTATTAAACTAAATTTATCCTTTTATTTAATTGATATGTAAAATTTTGATATTTTTTGCTAAGAGAGGTACAAATTTTCCATTCATGTTGTATTTTTTCAATAATTTTGATGGAAAAATCAAATTATTGTGATTTTTAAAAGCTAAAGGTGGAAATAAAATTATGTCAATTACATTATGTACGAAAATAATTCTTCATTTTTACTGTAAATGAAAGATACCATGAAAAACATAATTTTATAATTTAAATTTCAAGTATATTTTAAGAATAGAAAATATAAATGAAAACACAGCATATTACGTTTTCTGGATTTTAACACATTGAGCTTTCATTTGCAATAACTCTTTCAATTTTTAACATTTTCCAATATTTTCAAAATGGAATAGAAACAAAACTTATGAAGCTTCATTTTCTTAGTTGAAATCAAATTTAAAAAGAAATTATTTTGAAAGTTGCAATCAAGGTTGACCAAGGTGCATCCCCTTTTTGGATGCCTGGACCTTTAACTCTTTAAGGGTTAAAAGTTAAAAGACATTTCATGTCCGGGCATGGTCAAACTTCATTACATTTCTCCACTCGAATTTAAATTTCTATTTTTTTTAATTTTTCACATGTAGTAATATATGGTTTAAACATGATTTTATTTTTTCCTAATTGAAAACATCAAATTGAATTGAATATGACTTTTTGAAGAAATTTTAGTATAAAATTCTACGTAATTATAAAAAATAAAAAATGCTTAAGATCGTATGAAAGTTTTCTGAAATTAGACCAAGTACCAATGTCAAACAGCACGGCATAGTCGGTGTATAATTGACAGATGGTCAAACAAAATTAAATTCAAAAGAAAAAACTAAGAAGTTCTGTCTTTTGAGCGTTCAAGATACTATGTTTAACCCCTAAAGGACCGTTGTCTCCTCGGGGGACAAATGAGATTTCGGGCAGGTACCTACGGGCTGAATTTTTTATGTGATTTTTTGAAACTTTTTTTGGAGATAAAAAAACTGATGAGCTTCGTGGGAATATAATTTTTTTTCAATCCGTGCCCGGGAACAAAAGTTATGCCCAAATAAGCTCAAAGCTAGGGAGACCGGGCAGCAAAAAAACTTTTGCAAAAATTTGAATTAAAATTTTTTTTTTCCTCGTAGATTATACTTTTGTATACCTGGAATGCTTTGATTCATCTCATTTGGATTTGTTATGAGAAAGTTATGGACAATCTTGAGTTTTGGGCAATGACAATATTTTCATGAAAAAATAACTTGTAGGACCCAAGATTGTCCATAACTTTCTCACAACAAATCCAAATGAGATGAATCAAAGCATTCCAGATATACAAAAGTATAATCTACAAGGAAAAAAAAAAAAAAAATTTTAATTCAAATTTTTGCAAAAGTTTTTTTGCTGCCCGGTCTCCCTAGCTTTGAGCTTATTTGGGCATAACTTTTGTTCCCGGGCACGGATTGAAAAAAAATTATATTCCCACGAAGCTCATCAGTTTTTTTATCTCCAAAAAAAGTTTCAAAAAATCACATAAAAAATTCAGCCCGTAGGTACCTGCCCGAAATCTCATTTGTCCCCCGAGGGGACAACGGTCCTTTAAGGTCTCGGAGATGGTCGAAGTGGTGCTCAATACAACCCTTACCCACATGGTTCCTATGGATATCAAGGAGGGTCTCATCACGGAGGTTCAAGTCAAGGAGGATCTCAAGAGCATGCCCCAATCCCTCCTCCTGCTTTTGGAGGCACTTACTACAACCCTTACCCACATGGAAGTGGACAAAGCGGACATGAAGAGATTTACGGCGGCAGACCATATGTTGGATTACTAAGGTCGAATGCAAGAGATTCTAAAGAAGACGATGCCTCCGACTCCGATTCGGAATAAGACCCCCCCATGCAAAGTTTTTCACTTATTGTAGATCCTGAAGAATATTAGAATAGATTACATAGAGTTTATTGTTTCTCACTAAATTCGTCGGTAGACATCTGAAATATTGTCATAGCACAACCATGTCAGTAAATGATACTGCCTCGTATTTGAATATGTATTTAAGTGCAAGCGACATAGAACATTGTGGGTCTACTATTGTTTTCGTCATGTGGAAGCATAATCCCTTATATTATTATGATGACTAATAAATTATCAATATGTTATAGGGTGATTGCACTATTTTGCACCTCATGTTGCGTGTGGAAGTTGTTTGTGTCTCTACTTATTGTAGAAATGCTAAGAAGAGCAAGAAATTTGGAAGGCAACTTTCTGATGGTATAGAAAATAAACATGAATTTGAATTTTTTTTTATAAAATTATTTAAGTGACCGAAAGTTCACCCTCTACAAAACAAAGAGGTCTATGCATGAAAGTTATGGACAATAGTCTCTTTTTTCAATTATGGTAAATAATCTACATTACTTTAATGTATTACATGATTGATATAATTTGATTTCTAGCTTTGGCTTTAGAGAATTGCAATAATTAGAATTTTCAACTTCAATTTGGGAAAAAGTCCAACACGAATGGAAAATGTACTTTTACACTAACGAAACATATTTGTAGTTTATGCATGAATTATATTGGAGCATGAATTTGGTTTTATAGTTTAATATGACATTGAGGTTTATGGTTTTGTAGTCTTGGGTGATTAAAAAATAAAAAAATTAAAAGTTAGGCACATCAAATTTGATTCCTACGGGGGGTACTAGCCTTCCAAGAAAAACGTGAAATCATTTTGATTCTGTCCGCCACTCCACAGATTTCGTCCGCCACTCAGAGCGTCTGTCCGGTGGATCGGACGCCTTGTGGAGTCCACCAGATCCATCAGACGGACAACAGTCCGGATTAAACTACCCGTCCGCCCTTCCACCCGTCCGTCCGCCTAACAGTCCGCCCGTCTGCCCGTCGTGAAACCCTGAAGTCCGCCCTTTGAAAAACCCTGAAATCCGCCCGTCGGCCCGTCCGCCTGGCGGCTAGTCCGACCATCGGATCGTCGGCCCATGTCATCGGGCGCCTCGCGTCGTCTATCCGATCTGTCGGGCGCGACAGCGACCGCCCGACAACACCCGTCCGATGGATCGGATGGGTACCCGTCCGCTTGACCCCGGCCGTCGGATCGGTCCGCCGGTGGGTGGTCCGACTCGTTTGGCCCGTCCGATCTAGCGGACGGGCTGACAGCGTCCGCCAGGGATAAAAGGGGCGGACGCTCCGTCCGCCCTTCACTTTCTTCTTCCCCCTTGCTCTTGCAAATGTTGAGCGGAGAGCTTGGTGGTCTATCCTCCATTAGCTCCTCTCATCGGGAAGGAAAGAGTCCATTTTCCTGGGGCCCACTTATTGTTTTTTTTTTTAAGTTTTGGCACATACGATACTTTTCAATTGGAGTATTATACATCTCTGACATTAACCTTGTCAAGAAGTGCTACGAAGAGTTCAAGACAATGCCAAGAACAAAGAAGGCCGCGAAGGCCAAAAACGTTAGTGGGCCAAGCATTGAAAGAACAAGGGAGATTCCATCGGATGCGTGCAAAGCATTTCTTACGGCCTTCATTGTCAAATTTTATGAACCTGAAACAACGGTGTCACTCGACACTAAATATGTGAGGTATCAAGAGGAGTGTCCGCAGAAGTTCAAGATGGACATGATGCAAAAGATGTTGGATGCTTTACATGTTGCCGAATGGCATCAAGAGACAGATAAAAGGGGCTTCACCAAGTTCATGGAGAACAGGGTGCACGACGCTTTGTGGAATGGGAAAGTCATTTTAACGAAGTATGACAGTGTACACCGTGCAAATGACCAGGCGTTTGAAGAACTCATTCTCAAAGTTGACTTGTTTGTCGACCATTGTAAATCTTTTGCAAAAAGGCGTAATCGCCGTGAATCCATGGGTTGGTGGAATAGCGAGGAGGGAGTTGCGGAATTGAATAGGGGCAGGCGACATCTCATAGCGCTTCCAGAGACCGCTCAAGTGATTCCGCAAGATGAAAAAATAATAAAGGGAGGGTATGCCACAATTCGGAGGGTTCGAATGGAAGGATGTCCCGGAATAGCTTCGTCATGGGAGTTTGCCGCCAAATTATCAAACCATCACCGCACACAGCCTCAACTGGCCAAATTGGAACACCAGAATGAGTCTATGGCAGTGCATATTCTACATGATGGAGTGATACGTTTCTTTGCAGTGCATGCTAGGCAAAACGAAGGATATTTGTTTTGGTGGAATGGTGAAACACTGAGGCAGATGCTGAACATGGATTATAATTATCCGGACAACATATTCATTCAGGTACATTATGATAAAAACATTTATGTGGAAGAAGAAGCCGCTGCTTATCGTCTGCAACGATTAAGGAAGAAGCATACGGAGCTTGCATGGGGCCATGGGCGTTGCTTTACATTATGCATGCTGTGCACACAGCTAGATATTTGCACAATGACATTTCGTTGGACAACATTATGTTTAATTTTCCAACAGATGAATCTCTTTTTTAGTTTCAATTCCCGGTTTTTTCCCTAGAAGTTCCTCTCTATTTTCTCCTAATTGCACTTTCTAAATTTCATATTACTCTTCCCAAGTTCCTACCCCTATGTGATGGAAAACTCCCTAATGGGTAATTGTAGTGTAATCCGGAGTACTAACACTTCCGAACTTACAAATTTGCACATACTGTTTAAATTTTCTATTTTCTCAAAAGTGAACCAGTATGGTGGTTCACATCCGCCCACGCTAACGGGAAAAGAAAAAAAATTGTGGACTGTGTCGCGGACGGGGCAGACGGCCTCGATGGATCGGGTGGACGGCCTGTGCGGTCTGTGCGGATGGGGCAGACAACCCCGACGGACAGCACCACCGGACGGCCCGACTAAATGTCAGGGGATGTTCGGGGGCAGTGTTCGCAGACGCTGGACGTCTGGATGTCCGGACAACCCTGCCTTTAAGTATGTGGAGAGGAGAGGATGAGTCCTGTATACAAGTTGGAAGCTAGGAGGTGAGACAAATAGTGTGGGACATGTAAAACGTAGGAATTGTCAATACAAGAAACAGTGTCTGAATTGACGCATAGTGTCCAAATTGACAAAAAATTGTCCGAATTGACAAAAAAATGACAGAAAAAATGTCCAAATTCATAGAAAATGACTGCATTCCCTTGTAGTGTGTGCTTCACACAGAATTTTAGACCGCATTTAAGCATAGTATAGTAATTTTATTCAAAAAAATTACAACTAAGAAAAGTTGGTAAATAGATCTAAGTTTCATCTCCAAAAATTCGTTTGAGATTTCAAGCCTTGAATCAAAAGTTATGGACAAATTTCAAAGAGTGATTGGAGTGCAATTTTTTTGACGTTTTCTTTCACATAATTTGACATCCTCTCAAAATTTAATCCGTCCTTGTTATGTATGTCATACATGAAAATGGATTGCATGGCAGTGTAACAGTGTTGTAGAAACATGCCTTTTTTTGTTATACTAGAGTTATTTGTAAAATAGGTTAAACTGGGGTTTAAACCGACCACTTTTGTGAAAAAGCAGGTTTCGTAGAAAAGTCACTCGCAGTCAACATACCAAAAGCAGAAGTGGGTACGAAACTTTTTTTTGAGAAGAAATGGCGCCTAAAAAAGATTGAACCCCACTTTTGAGGTCCAACGTCGCGGGCTTCTTCGTAGGCGGTGTTCGGTAAGGGAGGAGGTGCCATCGCTGCGGAAGGGGGTTTGGCAAGGGAGGAGGTGCCATCGCTGCGGGGGGGTTCGGCGAGGAAGGAGGTGTCATTGCTGCGGGGGGGTTCGGTGAGGGAAGAGGTGCCATCCCTGCAGGAGAGTTTCGTAAGTCCTATAAGGAAGCAGGAGGTGCACTTGCAACTACTTCCGCAATGTTGCTAATTGTCAAGGCGGGAGGGTGCATATTTTACATTTGAGAGATCGGACAATCGCAGAGGTGGGGAGGCACGCGGTTGGGGTACGAAGGCACACTTGCAGCGGCAACTAGGTGTGTGCTTCACATTTTTGCTTTTGCAATGTGGGCGGATTGAAGTTGTTCTTGTGACTGTTGTAAGCTAGCTTTCCATCTACTAGTGTCTACGTTGCATTCCTAGCTCACCTACACAGCTGATTGCACTTTTCTTGCAAATTCTTGGCAGGGTGACGAGTGCATTATTTACGGTTTAGGGTCACAAAATTTCATTCCAGGTTCAAAATGGCCGACCACAATGATGATTGCACGATCTTAGAATCGCAGTGCCCTTCCCAACCGCCTGCCAAGTTACCACGTCGTGAGAAATCTCACCGTCCAATTGTAGACTCAATTGTCCTTTCTTCCTTGGTTGCATCTTATACCACCCACTTTGCCACGTATAGTAGGGGAAAGACAAATGTAACACAATTAGTGCCTGGGAAGGTTTGGAAATTGGTGTATGAGCAATTCCTCCNCTTGAAAGAAATAAAGACAGGTACCTCAAATGAGGACGGATCCAACAAGGCTACTTTGCAAGCAGATGATGTTCTCACACAATTGAAAAAGACTGACTCACATGCAACGCGTAACATCCTTCAGCTACGCCAAACTATGATTGATCAATCTTCATCGGGCGGCCACCCACCTTCTACAGCATCACAACCATCTTCTCTTGGAATCACACCTTCTCAAGTGCAAGATGCTACTCCATGTAGTAGAAGATGTCATCGTTCTCCCAGCCCATGTTCAACTCAGAAGCTTCCAACGAAGGCAGAGCTTCTAGCATCACAGTCAAAGAGCATGACTTCCATTGCCCGAACCATGGAAGCAAGGACAGAAGGAAAAGAGGGGCTTCTTTCTTTGAAAATGGACATCAAGATGGAAAGAAAAAAGCAGCAAAGATTGCAAATTTGCAGCATGCTAGGGACTTGGGTGTGATTACTGACACCGAATTCAAATTGCAGGTGAGGGCTGTACTTGGTTTAGGAGCTGAGGTATCCAACTCAAAAGATGATTCAACTCACAACGCATAACATTGATGCGATTTCATAGCGCAGAGGAGGTCGATGTTTTGAGGGTTCAATTGATAGGTTTCGAATTTGCATCTCATGGCCAATTGGCAGGAGTAGGCATCAATGGAAACTTTCGTCCTCTACATCCTCGAACTTTCAAAGGGTTTATGATTGTTAGCTCTGTCATTCTAACTTTCTGTGTCTTTCGCGTTTCTTACCCGTGACATTACAGTCTCCACAGTCTTGGTGGTCATGCTCTATTGTAACTCCGTGATTTCGGAAGAATAGAAGGAATTAGATACTTCATTGCAAGATGGTGCAATTTGAGCCTGCGGTTGGCTAAGTTACTGCAATTTCGGAGTTAGTTTAGGTTGAAAATCCGACCCAAGTGCTTCTTTTAGGTTCCATATTCGGATCTCGCAGCCAATTGTAGGAGAAACTTTATTGATTTAGACGGTTGTTGTTCCCTCTAAATGTTGGAATCTCGGAAGACCAATTGTTTGCTTTGAGAATCTCCCTTTGGTACCTATGTTGTGGTGTAGCATCTCAGTCTCGTTACATTGCATTATCCGCATCTTTGGTTGACTTTCGGTTTGCAATTTGGGAAGGAACTATATAATTAAACGTTTTTTTGATGAACTCCCCTGAAACGACATTCTAGATTAGAGTTTTTCTACGAGTCATGAAATGTAACCCTTCATTTTGTTCTTTTCTGGAATTACAAATAGGCATCATTGTTTSCACTCTAGTCACATTGAGTTGTGTTCTTTCTATATTTCTTCCTATGTTGCACTCCTGTCACATGCATGGAATTGTCTTTTTTTGATACTCAGGTTTGGTCCCACCCATTCAACTTTGAGTTGTCGTGGCCCCAATGTTCCTCCGCCACACTTGCCCTGGGATTCCAACCAACCTTAGCATTTATTTTTGGCATAAAAGATTGCAAGTCGCAATCTGTAGGCCATAGTGTTGTTGGAAAGGAATTGAAATCTAAGTAGAAAATACAAAGTGAGTTGAAGTGTGCTTGAGGTAGAGCTCAAGCACACCTCAACCCACTTTTACTTTTTTTTATCCTGGAAATCTAGGCACCATGGATGCTAAGGCTTGCCTCTCCTCTGCATTAGGCCACTTGATCTCATCTCTCAAAGCCCAATTAATGGAACTGGCAATAAAAATCTGATCATCTATAACAGACGATTTAGACCAATTCCATAGAAAACTTGGCAATGCAGTAATAGGATCATGCTTCATGTATAATAGGAAGCCAAGTAGTCATTGTTCCGGACTCAATTTAGATGGACGCCCTAGTAAGATACGAACGTCATCTGTAGATCGTGCATGTGTACTGATAGTAGGACAAACAATCTCACAGAGATCATCAAATTCTTGAATTGAGAAGTTGGTTAGAACCTTGAATAGGCTTGGAGTGGATCTCAAAGATCGCAACACATCACGGACACCTTCGTGARGATTCACTGAATCTTGTCCACCATCCTCCCATTCATTACTATGGAAAAACTCAAGTGTGTTCTGCGTTGCTATTTGAATGGCTAACAATGCTTGTTCCTCATCACTCTCTCACGAGGAAGAAGATGAATTCGAGGAGCTGGAGTTGCTCTCCATTCCCACCCCAATAAATCAAAGCAGAAACAAAAATGTACGCTGAAAATTTGGTAATTGAGATATGCAAGCGACAATAGTGACACCCTAAATCCAAATACCCTAACCTGATGCAAGGATGAGCAAATTTGAGGAGCCCTCGACAATTACAGGTGCATGCTGCTCGAAAGCATGGAGGAATTTCCTGTGACACCTCCAATACTTGGAACCCTAATCATTGTCACTACCATGCCGAGAAAGCAACACTGCAACAGCCGGGTGGGATCACAAGCAGGAGACAAAGTGCAACAGCTGGTCCAGTAGAGTAGATGGGTATCTCCCGAGTATCACAAAAAAGTTGCAAGTTCGACTGGAGTTTGGAAACTCCAGATGACTTTCCGGTTCCACTTTTTACCCTCAGTTTTTTGAAAAAGTTCTGTCCAAACTAGAGAGGACTTTACGAATAACTCTACTATCATAAAAAATGTTTCAACAGATAGGTTGATATTGTTCACAACATTCATACAGAGACATATGTATTGATTGAATTATGTAAAACATGATTATAGTCTATATCTTCTAAATCAAGGTGTAAAATTGTTCCTTAGTTGTTAAGCACTATTATGCAAGAAGTGCTTTTCTTATTCCTAATTAAGGCACTAGTTCTTGTTTTTATAAAAATTTCAACGATAGTTGTTTGATACATCTTGGACAAAAAAGAACACTTGAATATTATTAAAAAAATTGAATATTTCAAAGACTATATGAGAATGAAATTAGAGAGTTTAGCAACATGACTACTGCAAAATTAGTTTTCAAATACCTTGAACCATTTACCAGTACACCTTGTTGAATATTTATTTTAATGTGGGCCGAAGATTAGGGAGGCGGACAAGTATGACTTCATGTAGAATATAATCATGGAAAGATGTTTAGACCTTTGCATCATAATCAAATTTTTTTTTTGCCAATATTATGGCAAAGTAGAGCTCATCTTCATTCCATGTGGTACATAGTCCGCTGAATTTTGAATAAAGACACTTCATTCTCTTGAGACCTCGGTACAAAGGAACGCAGTCATTTTCTGTCAATTCGAACGTTTTTTCTGTCAATTTTTTTGTCAATTCAGACATTTTTTCTGTCAATTTGGACGTGTCATTCTGGACATTGTTTTCTTGTAGTGCCTGTAGATCATATATGAATCCTTTTAGATGACATAATGATTCTGGTATTCTTTCAAATGTGAACGCGTCTAAATGTACGCATTGTAAAAAACATTTTCAACCTTTATAGACTTAAAGATGAACATTAAAATTCTCTTGTCCTATAATAAATTTATTTTCATGTGTAGGACTGGTCATGAAATTGAAAGGAGAAAAAGTCATTCAAATTTTTTTCATGTGTAGCCGCACTTGCCTTCATCTTCATTCCAATTTCTTTTAATGTGTATAAGATTTCAAAAATTAGAAGTCTTTACAATGTTTTTTTCATTCCATGCCCATTTCCACTTGAATTCATGCTCATTCCATTTTGATCTTGCTTGAAGTACATTTGGGAACTAAAAGCCATTCTTTTATTCTTTTTCATGTTCATTCCCAAGTGAGCTTATCTTAGCCTTGTTTCATTTCTTTTTCTTTGGAGTTTGAAATAAGTAGAAACCATTTNAATATTATTAAAAAAATTGAATATTTCAAAGACTATATGAGAATGAAATTAGAGAGTTTAGCAACATGACTACTGCAAAATTAGTTTTCAAATACCTTGAACCATTTACCAGTACACCTTGTTGAATATTTATTTTAATGTGGGCCGAAGATTAGGGAGGCGGACAAGTATGACTTCATGTAGAATATAATCATGGAAAGATGTTTAGACCTTTGCATCATAATCAAATTTTTTTTTTGCCAATATTATGGCAAAGTAGAGCTCATCTTCATTCCATGTGGTACATAGTCCGCTGAATTTTGAATAAAGACACTTCATTCTCTTGAGACCTCGGTACAAAGGAACGCAGTCATTTTCTGTCAATTCGAACGTTTTTTCTGTCAATTTTTTTGTCAATTCAGACATTTTTTCTGTCAATTTGGACGTGTCATTCTGGACATTGTTTTCTTGTAGTGCCTGTAGATCATATATGAATCCTTTTAGATGACATAATGATTCTGGTATTCTTTCAAATGTGAACGCGTCTAAATGTACGCATTGTAAAAAACATTTTCAACCTTTATAGACTTAAAGATGAACATTAAAATTCTCTTGTCCTATAATAAATTTATTTTCATGTGTAGGACTGGTCATGAAATTGAAAGGAGAAAAAGTCATTCAAATTTTTTTCATGTGTAGCCGCACTTGCCTTCATCTTCATTCCAATTTCTTTTAATGTGTATAAGATTTCAAAAATTAGAAGTCTTTACAATGTTTTTTTCATTCCATGCCCATTTCCACTTGAATTCATGCTCATTCCATTTTGATCTTGCTTGAAGTACATTTGGGAACTAAAAGCCATTCTTTTATTCTTTTTCATGTTCATTCCCAAGTGAGCTTATCTTAGCCTTGTTTCATTTCTTTTTCTTTGGAGTTTGAAATAAGTAGAAACCATTTCTTATATTCATTCATGTTCATTCCTTTTTGAGTTCATCCTCTTCCCAAGTTTTTTAGGCTTGTACAAGTGTTGAAGGAGTGTAAGGCTTTATATTAGGGCTGAGGCTAGATGGAAGGCCAGTTGGATTTGCCATCAATCCGGCCCTCAATCTAGCCTTAGTTTTTCCATCCGGCCCAGTCAATGTAAAGTCCTTGGATCGGATTCTAGGGTGCAATTTCTAATTTATTTGCTCCTGGATTTTCTCAATGCCCAATTAAAATCATCCATGTTTATGTTTTTCTTCTTTTTTCTTCTTCGAAATTAAATAAAAGTTTATTTATTTTTTCAATTTTTCAATTTTTTTCCTATTCATTTTATTTCAAAAATAAATAATTTTTTTGATAAATTATTATTATTATTTTTCCTACTTTTTCTAATCAAAAAATCAAAAAATGAATTACTCTATTTTTTGGGGAACCTCTTCCTAGTCCTTTCTAAATTTTATACGGGGAATTTTTTTTTTTTTCAAAACCATATTTAAATGAAAGCGGACTTCATACTTTATTATATGTTTTTATATTTGGTTATTTGTTTAGTCAATACACATTGAGACGCATTTTTCTATTCTCTTACTTCTTCACCATGGTGACTATTCAAAGGCAAATATTCTAATATCATTAGTATTGTGCTTTGCTTTAACCCCTAAAGGACCAACATGCGTTTTTTGGCAACAGAGATTTTTGGGGTAGGTACGTGTGACTAGAGATTTGCATATTTTAGGCTGAAATTTTAACAGAATGTGAGGACAAGGAATATCTTTCATATGGACAAATTTCATTACATTTGGAAATATGAGTCAAAAGTTATTGCATAATAGGTTGTTTGTTTCTCAACTCGGGCAGTCCGGGCAGATTTGAAAAAATCACTTCTTTTTTAAATAAAAATTTGAAATTTGTTCTTCAGATTTGTATGTACTCAAAAAGCTTTTAATCATTGCATTTCAATAGTTGAGATGAAAGTTATGAGGCTTTTTGCTAATATCTTGCAATCTACATGGTGGAAATTTCTGAAATTTTTCCACATATTTTCAAACTAGAGTACTACAAGATCCTACAATTACATGTGTCAAAAAATGATGTTTTTCAAAAATTTGGTACTTGTACTAGAAATGGCAGTTTTGAAGCATTTTTGGTGAGAACATAGTCAAGGAACTTTAGGGGTTAAAGTTTGTTTTCTATTCTATGTTGAAGCATATGCAAGCAACTATATCCATCCAAATAATTTGTCACAGTTTGTAGTATAGGAGTTTGTAGTATAGGAGAGTACCCAAAATTAATGATCTGGAGCTAAAATTTTTGAGGTCTACTCCTACACTAGGCATGCATGCATCCATCAAAGGGAATTTAAAAAAACATTATTTTATTTCCTCTACATGCGTGCTAATAGGGTTCCCTTGTGCGTGCACTTTTAAACATTCAAGAAGGTTTTGAGATTATTCTTTTGGTGACATCTCTTTATCATCAAGTTTTTTCACACCACCTATTTTCATAAAATTTTGCCTTTTATTAAAACTCTTACTTAGAGAATTTTCTACGCTTTTCTTTCACAGGGGACCTTCTTTTTTAAAGGTGTGTACTATATTAAATATATTTTCACATTAAATTTTTTTTCTATTCATATAGTATTCATGAAAAAATCATGAATATTGTGCAATATGCTACAAAAACAGCATGGTATTTCATGCAATGACATGGCCATATTTGTTGAATTAAGACAAAATGCATATTTTGATAATTGAGCCTAGCTATTAGAGACCTTCATTTTAATGAATACAAGGTTTATGAAGAAATCAACCTTCGAATAATCAAAGGTTTTAAAAATGTATTAATACATTAAAGTCTCAATTTACCAAATTTTCACAATATTGGATATTTTTTCATCATCTAAATGTAGATCCTAGAAGAAACCCGTGTTTTCTGGATGCCGGGTTTCAGCATTGGGATGTTGAGTTTGATGTCCAACTTGACATCCAAAAATTTCTCAAAATGAAGTTGAGGACACTTAACATATCTGTAGACGTCACTGGAGACGTCTAATGTATGCACTGCGATGTCCACGTTAGTGTCAACTACAAGGAATCTGTAATTTCTTGACGTCCATTTAGTGACAGAAATAGTGATTGTGGACACTAACTGGGAGTCGTTGACGTCATGTGTGTGGACATTGTTGTGCACGGCCAAGGATTTTTTGGCATGTTTCTATAGAATGCTTCGGGTGTGCTTAAGAAATGAACACCCGCTTCATAGAAACGTGCAATTCATTGCATCTTCCTGTACACAGAGAAGAACAATGACATGGCAATTCCCTACGTACATTTAGTACACAACTGTGTTTCATGTTTCGTTGAACATATGCATGCACTATGCTATATGTAATCAGGATTAGGGCCCATAAAACCCGTGCTTCAGACGCACAGATACAATATTTCTTGACCCTTGGCAGTATGTGTAGGCCTTACATGGAAGACCTCGCTCTTATTGTAGCATGCTGTATTCCCCAAAATAGAAGTCATGTCCTATCCAAGTGGACATCGCTGCAAACATGTTCCCCTCCTTTTTCAGACGTTAGGTTGTTCACTTTGATATTGCAGAGAACGCAATGGGCAGCATGCACTATGCCCGCGTAGTCGCGGGAAACTAGACATCAATGTGCTGGAAAATAATGTCCTGTAGAACGTCTAGACGTCCGTGCTGACGTCTAGAAGGACATCAGTGAATGTGACTTCAGTGCACCCAAAATGCTAATGTAGCATGCCACGTCAGCTTCCGATGTCCACCTCAGGTAATTTCCATGTCATCTTGCCACGTCAGCATTTTCAAGGCCCAACCCGGCCCGGCCCCTTTTTTTCACACCGGGCAGTCATTTAACCAATGCCCGCTGTAAATCTCTGTTACTTATCTTGAGATGAAGTTGAGCAAGGATGCTGACGTGGCAAAGACGCCCGTGCAAGACATTTTTCTGAACATCGTTTTGTCTCAAGTGATGTCTCCAAAGACATCCTTGTTCGAGATAGCACTCACACGTCTGAACAAAATTTCAGCTATGCGCTCGAGCGCATCCTCGAAAAATCCACATTTTTGCTGTGTCCGCTTGCGTAGCATCTAAATGTCTGTTTGGATGGATGATGCCTCCCGGGATGCGGGACGTCAAGGGGCTGACATCAGAAAAAACAGAGTTTTCTTCTAGTGACAACAAATTCTTAGAAGCTCATAAAACACCTTGGACATTGCATTTAGAAACTAAGGATTAATAATATTACCTAGGTTCACTCACCATAGTGAAATTAATTGATTTTCTATGAGTAAGAGGCTTGATTTCATCCATTTCATTGACAGTGTGGTACCGCAACTGCACCGGCCCTTCACGCACTACTCCTTGTAACTTAAAAGTCTCGTAAGTATTACTTTTTATTTTGCAATGAATTTCTAATTCATGTGAGTAAAATTAGAAAGTCCAATATAGAAGAAGCATGAACTAGATGACTATCTGGATGTCCATGGCTTCAAAATCAGAGGCAGCTTATATTTACTTTTGCTAAAGTCGGTAGGTAAACTAACAAACTCATGAAAGCTAGTATAGTACTCTGTACTAAATGAATTAATGAAGGACAATTGGTGTACCGGTACTAAAATACTAGGCACATAGTAATAAAATTTCCAAGAAAGTATGTGCTTAGGTGGTTGTTTGCCGGGATAAATTTTGAATTGGTAATTTTCCTACATGTTTTTAGGATGGATTGCCAAAAAGCTGACATTTAATTTTCCTAACCGGTCCATTTATGAAAATCTTATTTTTTTCCTTCAGAACCTCGTCCTAAATTTTTCTATCTCATTTGGGAATTCTCAAAATCAACCGGCTAGGTTGTAACTAAATGCCAATACTCTTTTTCAATTCAATGCTCCACTAGACAATGAAGAACCAAGCTAGAATGCGTGCAAAAAAGGTAGAGGGTTTGTCATCTGCTTAAAATAGGTGATTCAAAATCTTGAACCAACATTGAACCTACTATACAAAAATTCCTAGGGTCAATAACTCGTACCCTATCTTAGGAAAAAAAATTAAAGTAGAGATATTATTTACATATGTATCTTACTTGGAAATGACTTTACAACATTTTAAAATCTGTATATTACCTCATTTTTTTAAGTTGTGAATTAATGCCTCCCTATATTATGTCGCACGTTGATTGGTAAAAAATCCTAAGTGACCCCCATGGGAAGAAAACACAAAAATATCACTTATGAGTTGAAATATTATAATGTTTAACCAAAAAGGTGTCAAAACTATAAAAAAAATTCAATCCACTTTTTGCATGGTGAATCCAAAAAGTTTGTCAATCAAAATCTATGAGGTTATAGGGCCCAACATGTACAACCCTTGCACAAAATCTTGAGTAGAAAAATCATAGTAATTTATTTTCTAGATCGTATTTTGGATGCTAAAGCTAAACCTTAATAGGCATCTACCAAAAATACAAACTATTAAAAGTAGGAGCTTAGTTAGGTTTTCTTCAACTTCAAAGTTTTGTTGACACCACATTTTGGTGCCTTGGACATATAGAGGATAATCTACCTTGTATGCCCCTCCTAGCTCCTCTGATTGCAAACATGAATTCAAAATTTGCAAATTTTATCATGCATGGAAAATAAAAATTTCAGCATTTTCAAGAGGTGGGTTCACTTCCTCTTCGCCTGTAGAGTTCTTTGGTACCTGCGAAGTTACCTGATGGGGTAAAGGCTCGGTGAACAGTTGCACGTTTCTTACCTGGCTTCAATGCGGCTAGGAGGGCCAGGGTGAACTGACCCATTCATTGCTCCTTCACAAAGTAAATGTAAAAATCGCCCCCTATTTTGTGCCGAGTCAATTTCGTATTTCATCATGACCACTAGCAAATTCTGGGCCTTAGATTGCAAATATGAATTCAGAATTTGCAAATTTTGTCGTATGTGGCAGATAAAAGAATTCCAGTGTTTTTCCCAGGGGTAAGAAAAGGGGCAATGAGGGCTCAGTTCACCCTGGCCGGCTATAGGAGCGGCTTCTTGTTTTCCGAGGGTAGGGTTTGAGAGAAGCCGGGCGGAGCGGATTCTGGTAACGAGTTTCATCCGTGGAAGCGGCTTCAGACGGCTCCGAAGCCGCATGTGCGTCGGACTAAAGCTTTTTGCGTTTGCGTCCAATTCACTTCTCAATTGGTTGTGATCGTTTAACCAGCTGGGGTTTGACGATGGATCACGACGATGGCAAGGTATGCATGCTCCTAGGCTTGGCTTGCTTGCCGTTGGATGCACGCTTCATGTTTCGAACGGCGAAGATTCTTGATTCGTTGCAAGCAAGAATTGGTTCATAATCGTAGGTCTTTTATTTGGATTTTCACTGACTGAGTAGTTGTTGTCGCTGTATTTCAATTCTATTTCAAAGGGTTCCTTAAATCAGAGCGAAGYCTCTCCAGTGTGAAACTTTAGTTGGATTAGGGTTTCAGACTGTGAGCGGTTGATCCTACAGTATGCTCTTTCATGGTTGTTACAAAGTGTGGTCAACCCCTACTTTTTGAGACCAGATTCTGTTTTTGTTTTTTTTGAAAATCTAGGGGAAAAGATAGGGTTTTAGAATTCGTTTTGCTTCAAGTTTGGTTGAGTGTATCAGACAACGAGCAGATTGTTTGAAGTTGAGTAAGGTTGGGTAGCGTTGTTTCTATGGTGGAGGAATGTGGTGTAACTCACTGATCTCATGGACCATTTGAGATGGCTCGTTTTGTTGTTGATAGACTTTCGAGATGGTGCTGCAAGCTGGTCATGAGTGGTGGTGTGATTCTTGCGTGCTTAGAGTGTACTAACCTTGGAATGGTTGTATGCTTAAGGTGATTTGTTTTATTCATTGTGTTCTGCAATGAGTGCAGATGCAGCCCCAGATGCAGCCCCAGCTCCACTACCAGCAAGCTCAGAAGCAGCAGTTGTCTGAGTTTTGGGGTCAACAAAGRCAGGAAATGGAGCAAGTGAATGGTATGTGCACAGTTACACTTGATAGAAACAACAATAGAACTCTTTACAATATGTTGATTGGAAATGCTTGGTGGAATTGGAGAATCCAGGTTGTGTTCGCACATGAATTGTATTGGTTTATCTGACACTAGCATTCATGTTTCTTTCAGATTTCAAGACACATCACTTGCCACTTGCACGCATTAAGAAAATCATGAAGTCTGATGAAGATGTTAAGGTCAGCTTTTGTTTCATCCGACTCCTTCGGTTAGACCAGAATGTCTGTCTCCCTTGGCCAGTTTCACAAGTAATAGGCTTTGCATGCCTTATTGGGATGGGAGCTGTTTAGAGATGAACTTCGGGATGATATTGTTTTCCTTCTGTTAAAGTTTTCAAATACTTTGGTATTTATAGTCCTAGAAAATGGCACTGCTGAGATCTTGTGTTCTGGATAATGTTTTTTTGTTAACAGATGATTGCAGCAGAAGCTCCCGTCTTATTTTCAAAAGCCTGCGAAATGTTTATCTTGGAATTAACGCTTCGGTCTTGGATTCATACTGAAGAGAATAAGCGACGAACACTACAAAGAAATGACATTGCTGGCGCTATCACCAGGGGAGATATTTTTGACTTTCTTGTAGACATTGTTCCACGTGATGAGTTGAAGGTGCACTTCTCAAACCACTAAATATGTTTATGTACTTGTCTTATCCCTGATTTTTCTGCTATTCTGACAGTACGATATTTTTTGGGTTGGGTTTATGAAAATTTATATTCGTCACAATTTTTTTCATCATATATTTCTTTGATTTTGATTAGATCCCATTTTCAAAGAGTGCATGCCTGCACTTCGTTTTAACCCTAAGCTCAAAGCAATCAATATGAAAATCCACTTTGGAAGCTAATACTTGATTATGGCAACTTCCAAAATGCGTTTTTACTGTTCATAAATTTAGGACATGATTTCTTCTTCCTGTTCATGCATTTTTTACCTGTTTTGGAGCTTCTGAAATGATTTATTTAAACCCCTACAAGTATGGAGGCAGTCACTTAACTTCTAATTTTGGGTATTAAGGAGTTAGCTTGTATTATTAAAGCTTATGCAAAATGTATTCCAGGAGGAGGATTTGGGGGTTCCATGGAGCGGAGTTACCGGAGATCCTTTCCAATATGGAGGAATGTACTACCCTGCTATGCCTGGGCAGCAAATGCATCATCCAATGGGAGCTCCTGTAATGACCTTCGTAACTTTTGTATTTTTTGCTTTGATCTGAACAATGTGATTAGAAGATTTCTGCTTGACCTCCAAGAGCCCAAGATAAAAATTAGAAATTTCACTTTGGAAGCTTTAGTTGGTTATAGTAACTTTCGGAACATATTTCTTTCATCCAAAAATGCAGATTATGATTTCTTCTTTCTGTTGGCACATTGTGTTACCTACCTTGGAGCCTGCCAAACGATTTGTTTCAAGTTCTATAGATATTGAATTGATCATCTTTGGCTATTTGGTCACTTACGGCACTTCCGGGTTATCATATTTTTTGGAGGACCTACACTGCCCTTACGTTGTGTTCTGTGAGACTGAAGCCTTTTTTCTTGAACTGCCATCCCTAAGCTCAAAGAGTATTTTAATATGGAAGTTCAGCATTGCTCATCACAGTTGCCATGGTGCAGGAGATGATGGTCGGCCAGCCAGCTATTCCGCCAAATGCACAAATGATGTATCAGCCACCACAGGTAATTGCAGACTTTGAAATCCCTTAATCGATTCCTTTGTAGTTTCAGAGATACTTTCAGGACAGCTGATTTTCGATGTGGATTATATCCTATATCCTGAATAGTGTGGAGGACCCTTGTGTATTCATATTATCCAGAGGTCAATGATATCAATCCCTACTAGGTGACCCGTTCTTTTGTATATTTTGTTACGAACTAGCTTGGACCAGTGGTTAGGTTAATTTGCGGGATTTGCGTGTTTGCTTTTTATGTATTGAAGTCTTGCAATTAATATCTTGTAGAATCACGTTTGATTAACACCAAAATATATCTCTTCTTGGTCTTCTGCTGCACAAATCACTTGTTTATGAATTCCGTGTAATAAAACTCATCGTTTGTGCTCTCCCAGGCTGGCTTTGCACCTGAGCAGCAGCAGCAGATGCAACAGCAACAACAGCAGCAGCAGATGCAACAACAGCAACAGCAACAGCAGCAGCAGCAGCAACAGCAGCAACAGCAGATGCAGTGACCGCTAGAGAGCAGAAGAAGCTCTTCTTCTTCTGAGACTTGAAGAGAAAGGGTCTTGCAGCACCAAGTATTTTGCGTCACATGGAGTGACATTCATCGTGTTGGTGCCACCACTGGTACCGTATGGCAGGAGTCAAAGCAGCAACAGCTGTATCTTTGTCATGAGAACATGTTTTTGTTGGCTTCATTTTTGAGGAGCTGGGACATCTTCTTACCTGTGGCTGGGTTCACCAATCCTTGCAGAGGTTGTAGTTAGATTTTGCAACGCATCCTGATTTTATGTCTTGCAAACCTTTGTGCATACGGAGATCAAACGCATCAAATCCTGTATCTACATTCACATGAACTCTCTTTTTGTAATCATCAGGCTCTTTTTTCGATCATCTTGGCTTCTTTCAGAACTCTGTGTCTTGTCCTTTTGGATCTCAATCTGCAGACTTGATGTGAATTGCGTTCTTCTTGAGAGTATGGTTTACACGTCTCCACGTTCAGTACTTTTTTCATGCCTGTGGTGAACTAAAATCACCAAAATAGTCACCAAACAGTCTTATAGGAGTGTACCACCAAGCAGCTGAGTTATRTGTTCCTGAAGTTGTCCCATATGGTTTGTGCTATTTACGGTGAGACTTGGGGTATAAGAGCTCTGGGTTGAAGTAGATCAGGCATACCTTTCTCGGCCTTTTGGCTAAGATCAAGTGTAGTATCTGTTCTTATCAGTTTAATATCTGATACGGGGCTCATCGAGTCCCATGATATTAATCTAATTTTTCAGCGGGTGCGGGTCTACCCGGCAGCTTGCTGCCCGGACCCGCGAGTGTCGCCTTGGTCTTGCACTACTTCCTTGGCTGGCGCAACCCCTCCCCCCCCTCACCAGAGGGACCCAAATCAACACTAAAATTGCAGTCACAGTAATTGTAATTAACCGCCTCCGTCTGTATAGGGACTCAAATCAACACTAAATTCCAGGTACAGTAATTGCAGTTATCAGCCTCCGTCTGATGCAGACGATATTCTTAGACGATGCACAGAGGTCTGCAAACCCTAAGCGCTTTTTGGTACCGGTTTTCATGAGAAAAAATGATTTGGCTATAAAATGCCAAAAAATTGCCAAAAAAAAATATGAATGAAGAAAAATCTTAAAATATCTTAGATGAAATCTCCATATTTTGGATGAAAATCATACTAGACGTCCAATATGTGGATAAATGTTGTAATTTGGAGCACCACTATAACATTTAATATCGCCACTTTGGCACTTCGTGAAAAAATGAATAAAAGATGGCCTACGTTGAAGTTAAATAAAACCTTAATAAACTATTCATTTTAGTTGATTGTATTTTTGAATTCCTTTCAATACCTAGTTTTAGCATAAAAAATCTGATTTTGAAAATGAATGATTATGATTTTTCTATTGAGGATTCTGTGCAAAAGTGTCCATAGAAAATCTTGATTTACTAGTGTACAGGGTTCTCAAAAATGAGCCTTAAATACACTAAATCTTGGAAAAAAAATCACATTAGAGATATATTCAAAGAAAACAAAAATGAGCCTTAAATACACTAAATCNATCACATTAGAGATATATTCAAAGAAAACAAAAATGAGCCTTAAATACACTAAATCTTGGAAAAAAAATCACATTAGAGATATATTCAAAGAAAAAATTGTTAAGTAGATTTTGTGAAGTTCTAAATTTATTGGGATTATGCTCTTTAACTTTATATTTTTGGAGACAAATTTTTTAGGAATGACTTGTGAAAAGAGGATTGAAGGACTTCAAATCACCTTCACAATTTTAACACCCTCATCATCAAACTTATTAATCTTTCAATCCATAAGTGACATTGTTGTGATTTTTTTTTTTATGTGATCTCTAACATGTCTAGTTAAAAAAAATTTAGTTACAATTAAAATATATTTTATTAAACTTATCAAAACGTTGCCTTTTGTTTAATTTAGAATAAAATCCAAGAAGCTCTAAAAAGGCCTTGGGCACTTAGGGATTAATAACTTTATAGGCTAGTGTTGGTTTGTAAGTTCCTTTCAGTTCAAAGATAAACTAAAAATACCGAGGATTGTCCACGATAAGAAGACATTTGTAGAAAGTGTTCAAAAAGTGCAATTAAACTCTTTCCATACTATATAATTGTAATTTGTTGACTATTAGTTCTCTAGATTTTAGCTTTTAGACCATTGTGATTCTCTAGATTTTAGTTTTTAGACCATAATTGTGAATAGTTGAATGTTGTTCCTCTAGATTTTAGTTCTTAGACCAAACTATGAGGCCCATGGACTTTTTGAATTTAAGAACATCATTGCTTATGAAATTTTCTTAGAAATACATTTGGAGGTGAAATATGAATTTTGAACCTACTCAAATGGAAAAAAAATTATACTCTAAAGTGCTTAAAAAAAAACATACAAGCACATTGGTGAAAAAAACATCATTCAATTAACTCTTTGTGTTTGCAAACTGGCTTGGAAATGTTAAAAGATAGCAAAAACAAGTTGTCAAAAAAAACATCTATGATTGAACCTTCTACTAAAATGCTTCTCACTCATTTATAACTTCTTGGATTGATGTGAAATGTTAACTACTCTGTGAGTTATGCACAACTTTTCAAAATACATTTATAAAAAATGGGCACTATATGGAGAAGAAATATGTTGCTGCCAAGTTTACTATAATCCAAAAATGTTTGGATTTTGAACTTTGAATTGCTCCCAAACATTCAAAAACAACTTGGATTGACATGAGAATTTTACCACAATAGCTGGACTTGAAGTGGAACATAGCCCAACAATTTTTTATTGAAAACTAACATGGGATGAAGGCGATACAAGCCCCCACAATTTTAGCCATCAAAATGTAGTTTGGTGAATTCAAATTGAACCCGTGTACTTTGAATGGCTTCCAAAAATTCAGAACATCTTGGATTGATCTGAAAATTTTACCACACAATCTAGAAGAGAGTGCTCAAATTTTTGAACAAGTTTTATTGAATTTGAACATCAGATGCAAAACTACCCCTTGAATTAGACTTCGAGACTATGTGGGGTCACTTTTGGTCGAGTGGGGTGCTCAAAGGTTAAGTGAGATTTTACTTTAAAAATTCCTAGTAATAATTACATGTTTTATCAAAAAATTATTTTTCGTGATCTTCTACGGCTAATACTACAAAACTGTTTTTGCTTGGAAAAGGTGCCTCCAACTATACTGAATTATTTGTTCCGATGGTTTTGGGTGTTTTCACTTGGGTTGAACATCCAAGGGATAAAAAGTTGGAATTATTTCAACAATGTTGGATTTGTCATTTGTGTACAACCAAGGTTATTTGGAGATGTGCAATGTAAAGAGCCGAGTCTTGAGAACCAAATGACTGCGACGTTTCTTCTAATGTGGTTGAAGATTGTCATGTAACAAATGCAAAAGGTGGTTATAAAAACGTGTGGTTTGAGGCAAGTGCTGCACCAATTTTACAAAATAAAGCAAAACGGTGAGTACAAAAGTGAAGAGAAAAGGAAGGAGTTCAGTGGAAATATCAGAGGTCTTAAAGATTTTACATATTGCATACCAAGGTCTTGAGTGTTTCAAGAACTGCAAAAARCATTTTGCAGTCCCAACCCCAGTTCACAACTACAGTAAATCCCCGCTAAGTCATTGAAAGAACCTAAACAACATAAAATTTAAAACTGAAATTGCATCCAACCTCAAACAATTTGTACCTCACAAATCTGTACTACAGAGTTTGTGCTTTGCACTAGTCCCTGAACAAACAGTCACTTAAGGTGAAGTCATAATAAGTACTGTTAACGTAGTTCCCTCTTTCCAAGAGAGTTCAAACGTTACGTCTTTGGTGAAATACCGTAGACCAAAATTGATAATTATTCAGGCAAAGGTTCACAATGCAGATAATCTCAGATCCAAGTAAATTTAAGCTGCAGGATAAAWGATGGGTACCCATGCAGCAAACTCTTGAAAGAAAATCCACCCCAAGGCAGAATGGAATAAGAATTGTTATGGGACAAAGGATCTAAAAATACAGGGCAGGAATTTAAGGATGACTAGGCCTTCGTTTTCCACCATCAGACCTTGACTTTTTCAACACAGTAACAGCAGCAGCACCCACAGCAAGTTTCATGTCCGGTTGTGGTGCACTTCGCCTGCTACTGGCAGGAGAGGCAGCCGGAGCCCGTGACCTCGGGGCTACTACTTGATGTTGTTGGGAACCCCTTGCATTCCCCGATGAGCCTACACTAAAACCCCGAGCAGCAGTCTCCCTCATCTCCTCCGTATTAAAAACTAATTGTGAGCTAACTACTGTCCTACTTCCTGTGTGTTCCCTACCTTTTCGTTTCTTCTTATGTATTACAAGATCCACAGGATGCATAATCCCTTCATCGGATTCCACGTCTTCATGTACTAACTCTTTCTCCTTCACACTACCTTTGGCTTTGCTCTTTGATTTCCCCTTTTTGTCCTTGGATTTTTCCTTTCCTCCCTTCTTGCTTTTCGACTTGCCTTCCTGCTTGGGCTGGACGACCTCCTGTGGGGGAGCTTGGTGTCGGACCAGCGATACCCTTGTGGAGCTCCTCGCATTGGTAGGAGTTTCAACATGTTCGGTAACAGCAGCAGGGGGAGGRGGTCTACGTACACCTCGTGGGCCTGTTACGATGGGACCCTGTAGTACACCTCGCGGACCAGTTACAACAGGCGCCTGTAAYACACTTCTGGAACCAGACACTGAAGGAGCTTGTTGGGGCAACACTGGAGGATAACTTCGTACTCGTGCAGACGAGAGGTCCAGCTCGGGAAACACAAGGGACATCCTTGAATCAAACAGTGCTTGTAAGCGACGTGCATCCGCTTGAACCTGCATAAAAATCCATTCATAGAAATGTGAGCTAAAAGCGAGAGAAGATTTAAAAATTAGTTGGCAGGAAACCAGAAATTAGTTGAGCGTAAGATTGAGAGGCTTATAAAGAGGATTTTCTATTTTCCCGTTCAGATAGTAAGGGGTTAAAGGAATAATTACCTGTACAGAAGTACTGTAATAATGAACTGCATTATCGATCATAAGGTGAAAATCTGAAGCGAACTCCAGAACATTTGGGTACTCCAAGCGATCTAACTTCTCCTCAATTTGATGAGCGGTAATAGGTCGGGCTATAACYTTGTAATACTCAGGCAATTCACTACGCTTTGGTAGCTCCAGGAAGAGTGCTGCTATCTGTCTGCCATCCTTGTTCATTGCTCCATGCAATTTGCTCAGCACAGATTTGCACTGCACGCATACCAGACACCAATTACAAATGTGTATCAAGATGAAATTCATAAGAATCATGTTTCTGAACAAAAAATGATGAATCGACAGATACAGAAAAAATGAGATGTAGGTAATTACAGAACGGCAGAACCGAAATTGCATCATGATCCAGAGAATGTAAACAGAAAGATAATTRCCTTCTTCTGCTGTCCCTCGGGCAGACGACCTTTGTCACCACTATAGCTCCCAAGCAAGCCCGCTTGAGTTCTAACAGTCCTGTTGTCTCTTCCCATATCAGGTTCTACAACAGGATCCTGCAACCCGTTTGTCCGACTGTGCTTAAACACAATGCGAGGTCGTGCTGGTGCTTGAGATTCCGAGACACTAATACTCCTCTTCTTAGAGGCACCACCCCAGTGATCCGTCTTCTCGTATGGGGGGTCCACTGTTCCAAAATTAGACCATGGCAGGGATTTTTGCTCCACCCTAGTATTAGAGCGGAAGGACAGTGATGAATGGGTTTCTCGCTCAATGAAAGACCCGTTACTGATCTCTCTCTCGCCTAACCCATCTAATTGAGCAGTACGACGGTGGCTGCGGCTGCGTTTCCTTTTCTTTTGTGGTTGTATGGCGTAATCCTCTTCCTCCTCTGCAATCTCCTCAGCTTCCTCCCTCGCTTCCATCCAGCTTTCTGACCGCTGATCTGAATCAACTGATGCAGCTATCTCCCCTTCCTCAAGTTCATCGCCCTATCCAACCAAAGATTTAAAACTGTTAAGCAAGTCATGGCCCCGCAACATCGTTCTTAGAAAGAGGCCTCAAAAAGATATCAAAATAGACATACCTCTTCTGTTCTACTTGGGCGAGCCTCCAAGGCCGATAAAGATGCAAATTTTTTCGATTGACTTGTGGCAGCTCCACGCTGGGGTTTTGCTGGAGATATCTCGCCATCATCAGACGATGCTTCGGGTACTAATTCACCCTCTTCTTCGACATCTTCATCCTCAGCTTCACCTCCCTCCTCTTCCTCTTCATCGTCATCGTCGACTTCCTCAATTACCTGTCGGTCGCAGATAAAAAAGTTCTATGTAAAAATCTCAAATACCACCAAAACGTTTTATGGTCCATCAGAATATTGGAGATGCCAATAGAAAGAAAGCATTAGGGCCAAMTAGGCTGTACATAATAGTTGTGTCTATGCAGGGGTACATTTCAGATGATTACCTCTTCAATAATCTCTTCCTCCTCAATTRGCTCCTCTCCATCTTCTGCATCCATCATAACTGTACAAAAAGAACCACAATTTTAATGCCAAGGTTCAACTCTTCTGATAAGTCCTACAGATAATTGAACCACAGTACACTWTTAMGTCCAAGAATGACTGGAAATGCACCTTCATCTTGATCTTCTCCAGCAACACCTCCTTCCTCTTCCTCTTCATCGTCAGCATTCGCAGCAGTTAACACCTCTTCAATAACTGATTCTCGTTCATCCTCTTCCATCTCCTCGGTATCCTTTTCAGGATAAAAGTCATCATCAATTTCTACCTCRCGATAATTCTTGTACCTGCTTGTACTCTTGGAGCGTTTTTCGAGAGCCTTCGGAGCCACAGGACCCTTCGTAACCTGGGAAATCAACTGATCTTCAGCTTCCTGCGTGCCCACGGCTCCCAAAAAACCCTTCTTCATGGCCTCTTTGGAAGTAGATTCAATTGCAGCATTGACCTCCCGAGAACCAACGCGCATCCATTTAGGAACTTTCTGATGAGGGAGGAGATCACCAGCCCACTTGTATTCCTCATCCATCTTGTCAAAAAGTTCTAATTCCTCATCTGACCTTGCTATCATTCGGTTCACTTCTTGTAGAGAAGGAACGTCATGAACTGTTTGCTGATACCTTTCCTCATCATGCAATAGAGCTTCCAGAGTCAATCGTCTCTCCTCCTGTGTGGTCCGTTGATCAAACCTCCCGGCATTAATGACTTCATCAGCCATATCGATTTTGTGCTGCTGGATATTGTTGCGAACCAAGCTCTCCACAGAGCCCACATACCGATCCTTACCAGCCTGAACCATATACAAAGGGGATCAATACCAACACCTTCACAGATACGGGAAGATACAAGGATAAACCAGAACACAAGAGCGAAGGAAACAGGTGATAAAACGACGAATAAGATCTCCAAAGTCCAGTTACAAACTGGATGAACAACAACGAAACCAAGACTTTAATGATTGTCGAATCCCAAGTACCAGTTCATCATCCTTCGCGTCCAAGGAACCCCCACTTCGCAGCTCGTCCTCCTTCTCGTAGCTCGGGGTACTTTCCACAACAGCCTCCATATAAATTACACGAACCTCTCTCTTTTGGCCAATGCGATGTGCGCGAGCAACCGCTTGCTCCTCATTTTTTGGATTAGGGTCAGGGTCGTACACAATCACCGTGTCAGCTGTCTGCAAATTAAGACCTCTTCCAGCAGCCCGAATACTGAGCAGGAAGATGAAACAATCAGAATTTGGCCGATTAAATTCAACAATAGCGGATTCTCTAGCCTCGAGGGTTGTCATTCCATCAATGCGACGGTAAACAAGCCTTCGCCACTGTAAGTAGTCCTCTAGTATATCCAGTAACCTAGTCATAGTACTGAAGAGCAAAACTCGGTGACCTGTCTTATGCAGCTTCACCAGGATGCGATCCAGTATCCACAGCTTTCCGCATGTACGTACTGACATGTCCCCTTGACCATGAAACCGTGGAGGATAATTTAAGTAAGGATGATTGCAGACTTTTCGTAGTTCCATGCACTTGTTCTGCAATGGAGCATAGGCTCGTGCAAGACGCTTGCTATTTCCTGATATCCTTTGAGCCTCATCATCTGGATCCAAACGCAGAGTCCCGGTTGTTTTCACCCAGTCATAAATTGCTGCCTGGTATGCTGACATTTTGCACTTGAGGACCACGGACACCTGTGGAAGCAGCGTAAGAGTGCATGAGGATCTAAGCAGTAAACAACATGTGCTAAAAGTTCATTCTCATTTGAATAAGAAATTGAGGAAGAAGCGGACTGAATGACAATACTAGACAATCATGTGACATTGAGTGTACTGAGTGATAGTGAACATGCAATCACCTTGGGAGGAAGAGACCCTTCCACATCCTCAACACGACGTCGCAACATGAAAGGCTCCAGGATCTGATGAAGTCTATGAATAACAATAACCTTTTTTTCAGTCTCCAGCCAGTCATCCTCTTCAGTCTGCGTAGCCTCCTTCTGGAACGGTTTTGAAAACCACTCGTGAAAAGACCTACTGTTGTCAAAAACTTCAGGGAGTAGCAGATTGAGGAGTGACCACAGTTCATGAAGGTCATTCTGCAGTGAAACAAATTCCATCAGTACCCTCAGAGCATGACAGAAAAAACTACAATTAATGAAWCATGCATCCATATCATCAAGCAGATACTTGTTTAAATAATAATCCTCAAAAACTACCTGTAGAGGAGTGCCAGTAAGCAGCAAACGCCGCGAGCAACGGAATCGATCGAGATCACGGGCMAGACGTGATTCACGATCCTTCATTCGCTGAGCTTCATCAATAATTATATATTTCCAATCCACTTTCGACAGTTTGGATCGATCACGCATAATAAACTCATATGTTGTCACCAAAACATTAAACTTCATGGAGCAAACGTCCTGCGACAAGCTTACAAAATGTCAAATTATGATACAAATAGACCAGACAGAGGACCTCAACCATAAAAGTCTGGATACCAAAAATTAAGTAACAAAATTGTCAGGGAACCAACCTGGGCAAATATTTTGGCACGTTGATCTTTGTGTCCGACATAATATATACACGAGACAGACGGAAGCCATCTGAGTAGTTCACTCTGCACTCATAGATAACTCCAATAACATCAGGTAAAAYTCTTGCAGACAACGAAGAATATCTGAAATGCAAACTAAACGTCTGACTAGACAACAAGAAAGTCTGATATATAATTAAGCAAACAAGAACTGCGGWGCAAGAAAACTACCTTCCAGTTAACCATGACAGCATTAGGTACAATAATTAAATGAGGCCCGTAGTTGCCCTTGTACTCCATAAGATAAGCAATGAGTGCCATCACCTGTAAGTCCATGTAAAAAAATGGTAAGCCACTCCATTTTATGCTGTCGGATCCAGGATTTTTAGGATGTTTAGGTTCTGTACAGGGCAATGCCCGAGGAGGGCATTTCGCAGGGCCAATCAGGAGGGCGGAGCCCAACGAGGAGGCGCTTTAAATTGCGAAATGCCCAACGAAGAGGGACATTGCCCGACGTAAATAACTAGCAGGAAAATCGAAGTTGGATGAAAAACTTGGGATGGAAAAACAAAGTTGGATGAAGAATCCGTAATTATCGTTACGCTACGCGGGTTTGCCCGCGTAATCAGGGTAATCAGGCATTACGGCTGATTGCGCCGCAGAACTCTCCCAGGAAATGAACGGGCGATTTCCTGGGAGTGGTTTACGTAACTCAAATTCAGGTTACATACTGCAAAGATGGTGCATGCACCACCTGTGACCCAATTACTGCTAAATTTAAAGGGAACGTTTTCAGTTCTAAGCAGTGTCCATGCAAAATCATTTCACAAACAAAAACCAAACATGTTCGTCAATAAAGTGCACCCTCACCTGCACTGTTTTCCCAAGACCCATCTCATCAGCAAGTATGCCATTCAGCCTATTATTGTACAATGATAGCATCCACTGTAATCCCACCTGTCAATTAACAGAAAAGATGGAGGAAAAATTTAGGACAGAGATTCAATCGCTTCGCTTTCCAACACYAGATAGCCCCTACACTTGAAAACAATCAATAACAATACTTCGCAAATAAAATTGTGTTCCATATCTCCAACAAAAGAGCTTAGTGAAATAAGGTTTGGAAATGGTTCTCCATCGGATCACCAATAACTACCATTTGATAGTCTCGCAGGATACCAACAGCAAGCATTGATGGTTGTTTAACAATATTCTCATGAACCGCGTGAGCCAAGCTGTAATATCTGCGATGCCAATATATAGTACATAATGTCAGTCTCAGAAGAAGCAAGAGCAGGTCTTGTCACCTTCATGTTTGCCAACCAGAAACAGTGCAACTTCAATAGCTCRCGTGCCGCACTACAGATTCCTTACTTTCATGAGTTTGGTATTACAATTGCTCAGATTGGTATTCARGTCCACGGTACTGAACATMTACAGGAAGGCAAGACTCACTTATTCACAGAAGAATCATGTGGGGCTCTATTGACATAACCATTGACTCCAGCTTCTTCACTTGCTCGAACAGCKGCTTGCTGCACTTCCTCTTCTGAGTAACCCTGTAGTTAAAACRCCTGAATTAGACATGTAATACAGAMACAGGTGCAAAACTTGATCACYAAAGGCACAAGCATCATTGGAGAAGGATTCTAGGATCGTAGACCTGTGCTCTGGCGGCAGCGGCGGCTGCAATGGCAGCTTCTTCTCGCTCCTGGTGGTTCTTAACAGCAGATATCTTTCCGCCCAACTTGTGCAGGTATTCTTCAGTCTGTGTTAGAAAAGAGGATAGCACTTCAAATCTCTCTCCAGCATCTCCAGGAAGTTGTCCCTGTTGCTGTTTCAACATCTCTCTGTAGGCATCAACATCATTGTTCTTCAACGCCTCCATCCTCTTGTTCCGATCTTCATCCTTCCGTTTAGAGTACTCCCTCARCATTCGCTCATGGTATTTTGCTACACCCCTGTTCCTCGTCACACGAGCATCCCTAGATGACCACTGTGACTCTAATAACTTCTTTCTCCACTGCATCAGTCCTTTCAAGTGCTTCTCACGAGTGGACCTTTGCAGCACCATTACTTGTCTAGAAAGATCCATCCGTTGCCTTTCACACAGGCGAACAAACTTTCTGTAAGCTCGCTCCCCCATCACCATAATCTCCTGCTGTTGCTCCTCCACCTCGTCTCTAACACGAGATTGGAGTTCCATCAGTCGCAACTTCTTCTCCTCGACCCGAAGCCTTACGATTTGATACGCCTGCAATAACTTCTTACCATTTCTTCTGGTCAAAATATCTGAAATTGTTTCAAGTCTCTCAGCTCTCTTCTTGTCGATAGCACGTACTCCTTCCTCCAGAAGAAGCTCCCGAACTTTGTAACCAAGAGAAACWGGCTGACCCCATAGACTTGCTTGAGGTGTCAATGAGAGTGCAGCTCCATCAATTCTTTTGCTGACGGCGGGAAAATCAAAGAGCGGACCACGATAAGGGCGCACAGCTGGAGGAACCTTTTGAATAAAAGAAGGCATCATGGCAGTAAGGGCCCCTGTCTTATTCACTGATAAATTTGCAGGAGTAGATGGCCCTAGAACCCTGCTAGTATCTACCTTGTTTGCCTTGGTCTCTAACCCCTTTACCTCCGACTTAACAGCACTCTCATTTTTGGCCCCTTGTTCGGATTTTAATTGAATAGCTTCATGCTTTATGCTTGGCACGCCTTTAGCATCCCCATTGTCAAGAGCCTGCACACTAGATACAGTAGACCCTACTTTTGCACCTCCATCCCTGATTTCTAATTCCTTAGAAACTGCAGGGTCTTTCAATGCCAAGACATCCTTTGGTTTGGAATCGACATCTTCAGAAATCGATTCAGGAGCACCTATTTCTGAAGGTTCAGGTCCCTTCACAGTGGCTTGAGTAGCAGGTGACTGCTCCTTGGGACGCGATGCGGCAGACAACTGAGAGGAATGCTGTGATGAACGAAGCGGAGGATTAATGAGACGCTTTATCTCCTCTGCGATAATCACTTCTCCAGGCTGCACAGAAAACAAAACAAGCAACTATCTCTGAGCAAAGTGCTTGTACATATAAGGAGAAACGGTAATACGATTTGGGCATAACATAATCGGTAATTAAATACTCKAACTCTATTAGAAYAATGACACAGTTAGTCCAAATAAGACGTCCACTCATAACATATTAATCATCCGAACCCGTTTATGTTTTGCGTCATCCACTGCCTGAAAATAYAACAAGACAAGAGYCAAATAAAGTTTGACGTTATCCGGTACTYATCATACCTTCCTTGCCCTCAGTTTCTTAAAAGCCAATATCTGATTCCGAAGTAGGGTGAGTTGATATTTGCTGAAACCGAAACCCGAGGGCAATTGCTGAGCTAGAGGATGTCTTGATTGCTGACCGGGTCCGAAACCGTCTGCGGCTCCCAAAGGCATATTCGGTCGAGACACTTGCTGTGCCATCGGAAGAACGTGTTGAATTGACCCACTACTAGATCTGTCAGTCGCATCTCCAGCACTAGAGTCAGCATTTGCAGACTTGGACGACGGAAGGGTGGTGTTCAAAGACCCTGAAAGCAAATTTTGGACCTCATAGTTAGAATACAAATCGCCAACTCGGTTCCCTTGTGAAGGAAAACAAATGAAACTACAGAAAATCATTGCAGGAGTAGAGTGAGGGACAGGAGAATTTAGAACATCAATAGAAAAGGATCATTTGCAACTATCCAAGCTGCACCTGTATTGGCTTGCAGATTTGCACTTGATTGTGTTCTATGGTCCCCACCTTGATTCGGGTTATGATACATTAGAAAACTAGGGTTTACATCAGCCGCAGTTCCACCAGACACAGAAGAGCTTCCAGGATGCACTCCTTGGTAATAAAGAGGCATAGGTATTGCATTAGGAAATCCGCCTAATGGAAGGCCACTGGATGTCATGAGCATGGGTGCTCCTCCCCCAGCTGCTCCCATCCGGTTCTGATCTACAGTCGAASTCAACTGAGGACCAGACACTGGCATCGGTCTGGTCTGAGCCATTACCACTCCACCTTGGCCACCTGACTTCTGCATAGCTGCAAGATGGGCTTGATACTGAGGTAGAAACTGAGGAGGTATATGAGCTTGTGGAGGGAGAGTGGTATTGGCAGGCATAGTGGAACTAGTCGTGGGTGTTTGCTGTGAAGGCGTTGCCATACTACTAAACGGAGCGCTAGTACTACTCTGGATACGCTGTTGGTGATTTTGTACCGCTTGCAAGGGTCCAGGAACTGGTCGTGGAAAACTTCCATGAGAATAGGCAAGAGTCATTGCATCCGAGCGTGATGGTTGCTGATTAGCCGCGCGTGCTTGATTTCTAGGCTTCTCGGCTGAATTATTAGTCTGGCCGCCAGCAACATTTCCAGGTTGCGTTAGCTGCTGCAATTGCCTTCCGGCCAGCTGCTGATGCATCAACTCCTGAGACAGAAAACATTCCATATTTCTCTGTACTCAACAGAAAMCAAGACCTTTGATTGCAAAACACYACGTACCGCTGTACTTTGCACAAGTGCTACAATTAGTAACATGCAACGAAAAGAGCTAGAAAGTCTCTTCAGATGATCAAATGCAACAATTGAGAGCAAGAACCTACCTGCAGAGTCAGGCTGCTCGCAGTGTTGAAATCCCTATTTGTGGAACCGGTTTGCAGGGGCTTGGAAACCACTTGCTGGCTGTAAGCATTGGCTTGGGCTTTCTGCTGCGCAGACAGCAGCGCTTGCTGCAGGTATGCAGCTTGAGAATGCGAATGAGTTCCGCGACTAGAGTCGGAATTGTTACCCAAGCTGGTATCGCCACTGCTCCGAGAATTACCATCTTGCTGTAATCTTTGCTGAATTGGAGGCGGAAGGGGGCCTGCAGGAACCCCTACGCTGCCRCCACCAGTACTCCCAATCACGTGTAAACCCCCCGCAGCCTGCTGAGTCTGAAGAAAGGCAACTATCGACTTATACCGAGGGTCATTGATTTGACCAGAGTCCCTCAGATGTTGCAACTGCACAGACAACAGCAAGTTTTGTGAGGAAATATTCAAAGCCTCCAAAATATAAACTAATCCAGCCTATGCTGGTGTGTTCGCGAGTTCGAGGCGTTCAAAATTTGCAAAGTAACATTTTGCTGGAATTCCGTGTCAATCAGAATGCCGAATTTTAAATTTTGTTCAAAAGTATGTGCAGAACTAATGACATTAGTAGTGGTAGGAAACTCCAACAAATGAAAACCAGTTCCAGCGAAGCATGACACCGGTTGCGTTCATCTCTGATACCTTCGTATAATGATCAGCGAGACTCTCAATAATCCCGATGACTAAAACCCCAGATTGGCGACAGAAGTGCCTTGATGAGAAAAATAGAAGTTTCTATCTCAAGCTCAAAACCCTAATAGCGGTCACAGGAAAAAGCCCAGACAACCAAGGGCTCTCGCTATGAATGAAACGGAGAGGGTGATCCTGATCATTTAGAGGGCACAGATTAAAAACTGCCTCCAATACTATTCCGTCCAGGTGAGCTGTTTCCTAAATGTTTCTCTGTTCCCACACGTGTATTCGATGCAAAATACCGCAATAATCAGGGAAACCTTCTCTCTGCGGTTCTATTCCCCAGTTCCAAGTATTTGCACATACCGAGGGGCGTAACACGAAAGACTCCACGCGAATAAAAAATAATCCCTGTGTCGCCAATTCGTGAACACAAACCCTTGCAATGATTCTCTGAGAAACACCGCAGGATAAAAAAGATTATAACGCCCGCCGAAAGACACTTAGGGTTGATTCCCTCAAATTCTAAAGAGGTGTCAAACTACGAGACCTCGTCGCATCTTCAAAATGCGAGTTCGTGGACCGCCAAAAAAAACGGACAATACCCTTAGGGTTCCCTATCGACGATCAAATTCTCGCCAAATCACGACGCTAAACGAGTACGACGAATACCCACCGGGCACAGCATTGATCGCGGCACTACGAAACCGGGGATTCGAACGATTTTCACGCAATCAGAGAGAGGTGCAAGAACAATTCTATCAGTTCGACAAAACGAGCGTTCTGAGCCATCTCTAAGGCGTGTCGACCGACATATTAACTCCGATAGCAATTGCGAGCGCTCTGCGTCCTCCCTAGGGTTTGGCCAAAAGGACATTAAAACTCCGACAGCAGCAATTGCGAGAGCACTAGTCCCCCACCTGTTGAAACAACTGGTGCGACGGTAGAAACTGCGTCCATGGCGTCGCCGCAGGCGCCGTCGAGGACGAAGTACTTGGGGACCGACTCTCTGGCTGTTTGGCACAACCAATCAAATAAATTTGTTTTTTTCTGTTCATCCACAAATTCATTTTGTTGGTAGCAATTTTTGTTCATATATTGGGGAATTTTAGCCTTTTTTGAGAAGGATTCGACAATGTCACCCATTTATTACTCACTTTACACCCATTTTACTTAGTTTATCAAAGTCAATGCTAAAATGAGGTAAGATTGCAAAAAAAAATTGCAAAAAAATATTTGGTTGGGGGGCATACTTCAATAATTGAGTAAATGGAATTCACTCAAATTTGGACTTGTTACAATACATGAAGATTGGTTTTGCAAAGGCAATGCCAAAATTGAACATTCTTGTCAAATTCTGAGAATTTACTCCACCTGAAACCAATAGCAAAGACTGAAGCGCAAGTGTTTCTTGACAAATTTAATTAGATCTATGTAAAACCCTTTTTTTCATCAAGTAGGATGATAAATTGTTATTTAACTCATAATGAACACATCAACTTGAGAGAGGTTGATGAATGATTACAAATTTTCATTTATCATTATCAAAAGCATTTTTGGTAGGTGTTTTTTTCAATGAACTAGGTCAGTAAGAGTAATTTATTGTGCAATGTATAGAATTAACATTAATATTAGAATGAACACTTCAAGAAAATCATAGATATAGAAGCATAGGTAACCTTGATTGGATTGACTTTGTGTTTTCAAGTATAATTGTAAGTACCTATGCAGATTCTATCATACAAGTGAAATTTAAAATTTAAAATTTAAAATTCATAAATTATATTTTCAAAATTAACTCCGAGAATATTTCACCATCTTAAATTTTATTACATGTCTTTGCTAATTCTCAAAAATAAAGAAACCTTATATCCCTTACAGACCAACAATAATAGCAAGATGCATCTAGGATTGATGTAAGAAAAAATATTCATTCAATGTACATAACTCTTCTTTGATACCAAGATATAGGTGTGCTTGAAGTGTTGTGTTGTCCATATTGGACTTAGGCCTCCTAGTTGTTAAAGCACATGCACCATCTTGATGCCTACATACAGGGGGATGCGAACCTTGCCCGATGCACCAAGTTTGGCATACCATTGTCGGACTTGAATCAATAACCCATAGAAACAGATTTTAAGTCTATCGTATGTACCATTTTAACCAAATGAGCTCAGGCAGACAAAGAGCAAAATCAAAACACAGACAACAAACTTTTTCTTTAAAAACTTTTCAATGACTTTTATAGTTAGGTTGTGTTTACATTTAGGATATGAACTTCCATTTATTGTTTTAGACAAGGGTGCTATTGAAATCCAGGGACCTTATGGAATTTTGTACACATTTCAAAAATTAGCCAAGCGAACAAGTAAACTTCAAAGTGATTTTTTTAATCCATTTTCGTGAAGAACCAACATATTTTTTTCTTTCAAACTTAAGCATAGCAAAAAATGACCGATGGCTAAATGGCCACTATCGAAAATGACTATGTCCAATAGACCACCCCACAAAGTATTGCGTTTTGTGCCCAATTTTGCATTTGTCTATTCAGTTAATAATTCTTCATTATTTCTTGTCCCTGCAAGTTCAAAGGCACTTGTTTGATATATGTTACTTGAGTATACAATGCTAATATATATGTTTCCAAGTTACATGTCAGTTGAACTTTAGTGTCAACAAATTTAAATTACTTTGTCTCCATTTTTAATTAAGCAAAAAATTCTAAAATTCTAATTTTTTGAATAATTTTGTAGGTACAATGTACATAAAACTTTGATTACTTTTTAATTCTTTGCAGAACTATAAATTTTTGACATGCACATAAGATTGACAAAACAAAAAGATTGAAAATTCTTCTAGAAGTTAATGCTAAACACAAAAAACTTCACAAAATAAGAAATTGGAAATTTTATTAGATGATATTGCATTGTCTTGATAGAATCGTAAATCTAGTTTTTTTGCTTTCTCATTTCAAAAGTCTCTTGAAAGCTAGAAATATCTTGAAAGTAAATTAAACAGTCATATATTCTTCAATCTTGATTTCATATTGAGATCTATACAATGGAAATTAAAAAGGTTGAATACATAGCTGAGTCGGGGAGAGTCATTAGATAGGGGACTTTCGCCAATGAAGTGGATGCATGCATTTTTTACCTCTTCTTGGCCAACGCCTAACGACAACCACTTGGATTTGAGCGTTTTTTCAATTTTTTTTTCCTGTTGGGTGTTTTTTCTTGTATTATTTCACTCTACCATGTTTGATCTTGAATTTTGGCTCCAAATTTGTGAAAAAATTTCATTTTCTCATAACTTTTGAAATTTAACAATGAAGCGGTTATGATTGCATGACCATTTTTTCACTCATTTTTGGTCATGAAAATACAAGACTTGTTTTTATGCATGTTGAACTTGGTTACCTTCAAAATGAGCGTAGGATGCCAACTTTCAAAAATGTTATGTGCCCAAAATAGCCATTCAAAGCACAATTTCAAGCTTCGTCATAATGATGGACTTCCCTATAATATCCTTCACTTTTACATTATAATCTTCTAATCTATGACTTGGATTGAAACCAAAATTTGTAGAGATGATAAGGACTTGACTATCTTGCTTTAAAATGACTCATTTAACTTTGAGCTTCAATTTTTTGTAACTTACAAAATCAAGATTCAAAACATCTTTAAAATATGACTCCTCTTCTACATGCTCTCTTGGGTTTATGCCAAGGCCATATAACTCCCTTACATTTTTCTCATGGCTCCACCTTGTGAATTTACATTAAGAAAACAAGGACCTACTAGGTTGAGTGAATTTGATTGTTCTTTTTGTTTGAACTTTTGAATAACCTCCCTATTAGTTGAATAAACCACCCCTTAGTGATGTAGACACAAAAGAAATTCATCATTCTTCTCCAAAAGTATAAACTTATTTTTTGCTATGATGATTAGAGCATGAATATGAGTTGAAAAAGGCACTAAGGTATATGCACCAATTATCTCTATTGCCCAAAATGCAAGACCTACATTTAGATCATAAAGCACTAAAGCCTAGATATTGATGATGACACAAGATGAATTCAATAAAAACATAAGAGTCTAGGAAAGTCTAATATCAAAATACATACAAAAATGACTTTGAATGAGAGGAATTACCCAACAAAGTTACAACTCACATGTTTAAACTTTAGTTGATCAATGACTTAGATAAAGCACACCAGCCTATAACATATAAACCACCCTAACAATCACCTAGGAAATGCCCCATCGCACTCTTATACCAACCCATGACCTTGACTTTTTTTTCAATAAATGAAATTCGGGCTACATTAGGTTGAGTTAGTGACCACAATCAATGTGGGTGATTGCAAGAAACACTTGTCCTATTTTTTGTCCCCTTGCCCTTGGACAGGTGGTTTTTTGCTCATAACTTTTGCATAGTTTGATCTTTTGGAGTGAAATTTGTAATGAAGGTACATAAAATAGTTTTAGACATTGAGTAATTTTTTCAAAATTTTTAAAACTATTTTGCTATTTTTAACCTGCCCCCGATTAGGTGTCTACCTTGGCCATTTTGAAGTTTTTTAGTACTATTTTCTACCCAAAAATCCGAATTTGAAGCTCAAAATTGATATGCAAGGACTTATACTAAAGTTACAGAGGCTCACGAAGAGATTTTCTAAAAAATAGTAATCTGTCCACCCTCCACATGTGCTCAAAGTGCACTACCTTTGCACAAGTGTAAATAACTCAATTTTTTTTCCCAAATAAAAATGCCAAGAGTCTTTTTACCTGTCATAGGCTGGTTTACCTTCCGTTAGTTTAGCGTAACTGCCAATCATGAAGAAAATGCTGATTGCAGTTACACATAAGTTAGAYTTCCAGCTCACAAGCAATTGATTGGTGGATTGAGTAAGTTAAGTTATGATGACTCATCATTGCAAAAGYCACCGAAGACTTGCTTGCACTGGACTCCGCCACAACTGAACTTCACCAGAGTCTAAGTTACCAGCACGATGGGCATGACTGAGTTGAGTCCCTAATGAAAAAGAAGCCTTTTCTAAAGGCTGAGAGCATCTCCAGCCATCCGCGTCACACTACCACGCCAAATGATTCGGCATGCCTGGGGACATGTAAGGTAGGCAACCTAAACCCTCCACAACTTGGTACTCGGCATGGTTACTATTATTGGGCTGGTCACGTTTTATAGTGTCTTGTTGGGAAGTGAAAGGAGATTTCAATGCACCAAATAATGCAACATTTGGATACAATAAGCAAAAGTTATGAAGGGTCAAAGTTTGGTTCTAAAAGTGTTTCTTCTACATAGGTACATAAATGATTTTGGAGATGTACAGAGTGTGAAGATGGTGCTTTTAGATCGGTACAATTTTGGGTTGCCTACCTTAGCATATCAATAGTTGCAGCCTTTGTCATTTTTCAACGCAAGTCATGCCACAATTTGGGCAAGGAGTGCATTGACCTCCTAGCTCGGACACTCAAGAAACCCCTTAATTCTTTAATTTTCCAAGCATGATAAAATTTGTAGATTTTGAATTCATATTTGCAATTAAAGACTCCAAATTAGCTAGGAAAGACGTACAAGGTAAATCGATCAAGCACAAGAGAGGGGGGCTTTCTGTTTTACTTGCACCCTTGGAATGACTTGGAGTAGCCAAGCGGGGAGTTCAGTTCACCCCGACCACAATCTATGCCCCACACTTGAAACTACAGTGCTCTTCCATTTTGACTTCTCGCATTTCAAGCTCCTAGAGCTCACCGATTRGCTCCAAAGTAATTTTGCACCTTGATTTTARGGTGTTYTTAACARTTTATCATGGTAARAGCATCGCCACCKTAGGGCRGCCAAATCCCCACAGCAAATTGTGTTGGGCGTGGCCAATGGCCTTTCCTCGGCCCCGGTGACTCCATGCTCCTCCATCATCCAACGTCCTCTGTCCCCGGTCTGATGGGGTTCTATTGGTCAATATGGGAAGCCATCAWTATGAAGGTTGATTACCTTAATTTAGTTGTAGGTCCATTAAACTGGGTCATTATATTTAATCTGATTTTTTTGCCATGGTGAGTRACTAAACGRGGCTTTTTTGTTGTTGGATGACTTAGCGATATTTTGGTTGTAGCTTTTTTTGCTCTTTTCTTGCAAGCTTTGAGTTGCAATATGCTTATAGTTATAGTAAAGTAAAAGAGTGTATTGCAATGCACTTTAAGTAAATAAAAGAATGTGTTGAGATGTGCTTGAGTAAGACCTCAAGCACACCTCAACACACTTTTATTTTTCTCATGAAATTTGAATCTAAAGAATAGTAAAAAGTGTGTTCAAGCTCACCTAAAGCCAACCTTCAAACACTTTCATGATTTTCATTACAATTAAATAAATAAAAAAACATAACATAAAAATGTGTTGAGGTGTGCATGAGGTATGCATAACGCATGCTTGAAGTAGATGTCAAGCACACCTCAAATTCACTTTTATTTTTTTATGGAATAAAATTAAAACATTATTAAAATAAAAAAAATAGGGTTGAAGTGTGCTTAAGGTAGACCTCGAGCTCCCCTCCTTCCTGCACTGTATTGATTCCTTCCACCTATGTGCCCTTAGATAACATTCCRACCGCATCCAATCATTATGAAAATGATTAGTTCACTGAAAAGCAATCAAAACTCCGTTGAAATAGGTCAACACCAGGTTTGCTCAGAACTTCCATATCCACCCAAACCTAGGCTACTTTGCTCAAATTAAACACGGTGCTTGGAAAATTGTTTCCCATGCCATAGAGGAGACATTATGGCTCCTGGGCCTAGCCAAACTTGCCTCGGCCACGTTGAGAGAGTAGGGGTGGGGATTCTCTAATGCACCTTCTCTATTGGTGATGTTGGGGTACTCTATCGCGTTGTCCATTTTCTCAGCTTTGGCATGTGGCACAAATTGGCCCCTCGTAGCATGGAGCGCTAGAAATGCTTTTATGCCTTCCAAGGTAAAATAGACAATTTCCACTTTCATTTATGTCCTCAAGGGATGCATTTTAGATGGAAGTGTATACGATAGACAAGGTAAGACTCCTCATTCCAATCCAAACTTCTATTCCAAACATCTAGGAAAAGTCCCATTYTAGGTTGTTTGTATTGGAAATGAGAAAATACAAAGAAAGGAAACAAAATTGCTAACTTCAAGGAGTTGATTGTACAAAATGAAAATAGCACGTGTCTAGAATGGGGAGAAGCTATGCCTTCATTATAAATTGTCATTAATTCACTTTTGAATTAGCCTCAAATCAATGAAAATTGATTCATTCTAGCAATAGAAGTATGCAATTGGTATTGAGGTCATTATGGACTGGATTGGGCATGTRTTGGTAGAAGCTGCCTACAAAAACTATTTTCTAACGTTGACATGCATGTCTACARGTTGAACTAGGAAGCCCAAGGAAACACCCTTTTATTGAAAATCACATRATGTCAGAATTTTTTTTTCTTCAAYTGTACAATTGTTTCTCAYTGCTTATCCACCATTAAAATTTATTYCCACATTTTATGAATAGTAGTATCGGATTGCACTAGTCATTGTATCTGTACTAAAGTAGTTCACYTTATAYGAGAGTAAATTAGAATTTGGATAATAATGTGATGTCTCACCTTATTATATGGATCAATTTTGAATAGGCTTGCAARTAYGCCATGTTTGCRTTCCAATTTTTATCTATGTTTGAATGACATTCAACTCTACGATATATAGGTATATACCTATGTAAACTTAACCCCTAAAGGACCAACATGCGTTTTTTGGCAACATAGAAATTTTGGGCAGGTACGTGTGACAGGAGATTTGCATATTTTGGGCTGAAATTTTAACAAAATGTGGGGACAAGGAATACCTTTCATATGTACAAATTTCATGACATTTGGAAATATGAGTGAAAAGTTATTGTATAATATGCTGTTTATTTTTCAACTCGGGCAGTCCGTGCATATCTGAAAAAATCACTTTTTTAAGAAATAAAAATTTGAAATTTGTTCTTCAGATTTATATGTACTCAAAAAGCTTTGAATCATTGCATTTCAATAATTGAGATTAAAGTTATGAGACTTTTTAGTTTGCAGGCAGATATGGAATGCCTACACCAAAAAAAACTTTGAAGTCCTTTATTTTACTGAAATTTCAATATTTTCGAAAAAAAATAATGCTATTGGATGTAGATTGCTTATTACAACAATTCACCCATAATAGCATAGACATTGACCTAACAATAAGCTTGTACTTCAACTTATACTTCAACTAATATTTGGGTCAATCAGTACTTTAATCTAGAAACATAGGCCAAAAAATGGCTTATGGATGACATTTTGGATTACAAAATAAGTAATTTTTCATCCAATTTCTCCCCAAAAATTATTATTTTGAGATACATTCAAAATCACTTAAAATAGACAGAGTAAATTTTGAATTCGGATTTAGGATGACCAAAGCACACCTAAATACTCCATTGCAACGAAAGAAAAGTGGGGGATTCTTGAAAATTTATTGTTGACTCAATAAATCATGCAAAATTTGTCAAGTCAACAACAATTTCAAACAATTTTTGAAGCGGTGTAATCTTATAATGGACATGTGTAGGGATATTACAATCATGTATGGTTAGTGTTCAAATTTTGGTTTTACTGTTTATATATTCCGTGATTTTAATAACAATACTCTCAAATTTTAATTCCACTCGAATAAGAATTATTATTTTAATAGATATGAGAGTTGGAGGAGACCTTGAGGGATGTAAAACAATCTTAACCATGTAAGATGGATGATGTCACTATCGTAAACCTAAAAAGTCCGATGGATGACTTCATGTGAATGAAGTTCACCGTGAGGCAAATTCCATCCACAAAGTTGGGCCGGAAAGAGTGTATGGGACCTTGAACCTAAAATGCCTCCAAGCAATGGACTCCTTCAATTTTTTTGTAGCATTTTCATAAATTGACCTCAAGTGGAAGAGGATCAGTCCACTAAATCCCTGAAAAACAAGCCCTAAACTACCTCAATCTCTTAATCAAACCTCCCAATACTTGGGGCAACTTCTTGAGTCAAAATCACACCCAAATATGCCTTTAGAGACCTAAAATGGTCCAAATTGAGCCCTAATTAACAATTTCAGCACACCATGCTAGCACAAACATCTAATTTTTCACTAATCCCTAAGAATTAGACTTGCATGCAAATTCAATCATCCTCAAGCATCTACTTTGACCATCATTGCATTCAAGATCTCTTTCCATAACCATATGCAATCAAAATTGCAATCTTACAATGACTAGTGTGAAACATTTCATCAAAACCTCACAATTGGCCTCCTCCTAAGGCCAGCAGACATCCCTTTACCAAAACAGCTACCAACACCTCATCTCCACTCCAAACTAGGTAAGAATGGTCTTGTTTGGAAGCTAACTTGAAGGGGCATCTTCTCTCCAAAAATCAGCTTTATTGACGTTGCCATGCTCCTCCTATTGCTTGCCGAAGTCGCTACTCCCAATCGTGGCGGCAGCAGCCCTCCTTCCACACATTCAATTGCTCCGACCTTGTCCTTGCTTTGAATGGGGCGAGTCATAGCTTTCCGGAAAGCTAACTTCAAGGCCTTTCATCCCTACAAAATTCAGCTCCATCCAAGCTTCCATGCTCCCGGAATCGCTCGTTGAAGTTGCACTTTCACATTGTAGCGGCAACACCTTCTTCCTCAAACTTTTCTCGTTTGACCTAAACAACCTCCATTTTTCACCCTTTTTCTCCCTCACAAGGTGAAAACCTACTTGACAAATTATCTATCATCCTAGTCTAACTCCTTGCAATCCTTGTTCTAGTGTTTTCTTGTCACTTTCCACCACCTTCTTCCGCTTACACACCCAACAAATCCCCAAAAAATAAGAGCAAGAGAAGGAGAGTTGAGAGAGCCAAACCCTAAGATTCACATATCCATGATTTTCATTTCTACATTCATCTAACACTAAATTAGTGCAAAACCCCTCTAAATTAATGTAAACTCCCTTAAAACTCTAGTTTTACTAGTTTAGTGTTTATACACCATTTTAGAGTTACTACTACTATGTTAGTTGCATAGTCTTGTTTTTAACACTACTAACTTGTTGTGTGTTTTTTGTATTTGTGATTTTTTTTTTGTTTCTAATTGATTACTAATGTCATTTTGAGTCCCAACATTTGATCTAACTTTCTAATTACTTTTGTGCTTTTTTGTATTTGTTATTTTTTTGGTTTGTTTTGTTTTCCAATTTACTTCTAGTTTCATTTTCTACTTGTAGTCTTTTGTTTTTGATTTATTTTTGTATTTTTTATCTTTTTGATTTCATACTTAATTCTAATCTCATTTTCTACTTAGTAGTATTTTGGCTTTCGTTTTATCGTTTGCCTAATTGGGCTACTTTCCAAATTTTGCTTAAGGTCTTTTTAGTTTCAATTCCCGTTTTTTTCCCTATAAGTTCCTCTCTATTTTTTCCTAATTGCACTTTCTAAATTTCATATTACTCTTCCCCAGTTCCTATCCCTATGTGATGGAAAACTCCCTAATTGGTAATTGTAGTTTAATCTGGAGTACTAACACTTCCGAACTTACAAATTTGCACATGTTGTTTAAATTTTCTATTTTTTCAAAAGTGAACCAATATTGTGGTTCACACTTCACCATTAACTGTAGAACAAAAAATGCACCAAAGGTGGGTGCCCTTAAATGTGTCAAAACCACCATCATCACTATGGGGACATCTCCAAAATCAAGATGTACCTAGCTATGTAGAAAAAAAGATTATAGAATCTCTACCCAAAAAACTTTGATCTTTTATACCTTTGTGTAAAGTATCCAAATGCCAAATTCTTTGGTACTTTGGAACCTCTTTTCACTTGCTCATAAGAAAATATGAAAATCATGTAGTTTAATAATATTAATTAGGCATAGTAACAAAAAATGAAGGTTTGGGGGTACTTACTTAATCAGTCCAATATATCAGAATATTTTGGTGATTATCTTGATCATGGGTATCCATGTAACCCCTAATTGCCTTATGGGACCAAAAGTGTCCTTACAAAGTTTGGAATTCAAAATCAAAGTGATGCAACCTTTGTATCCAATGTTAGAAATCAATTCCATAAACCTTGTAGGAAAATTTGCATTCTTTCTTTTAGATTGTGTATGGTATTAAAATTTTCAGATCAATCTAAGATGTATTAATTTTTTGAAAATCATTCGAAGTTCATAGGTTCAATTTGAGTTCACCAATTGAAAATGCATTTTGATGGCTACAACTTTGAGGGCTTGTGTTCCTTCATCTTAACCCCTAAAAGACCATTTGTCCGTTCAACGAACGATGGGGATTTTGGGCAGGTACCTACAGTCTCAATTTTTGTCTTGATTTTTTGAAACTTTTCCTATAGATAGAAAAACTAATTAGCTTCATAAGGTTATTATGTTTTTTTCAATCGGTGCTTTGGAACAAAAGTTGTGCCCAAAACAACTCAAAATAGGGGAGGGGGGGGGGGGDGGGGGCAACAAAAACAAAATTCAAAAATTTGAATTTTTTTAATTTAATTTTTGTTCTTCATAGATTATATTTTTTTCCACATGGAAAGCTTTGACTCATTCCATTTGGATTTGTTGTGAGAAAATTATGGAAAATCTTGTTTTTCGGGCAATTAGAGCATTTTCTTGAAAAATAACTTAAAAAATTCATTTCAGAATTCAATTTTTACAATTTCAAGAAAATAAACGTTTCACATGGTTTAGTTTGCTTGATAGAATAATCTTACCATTGGAATTAGTGCATTTTAATTCCACCTTAGAGATATTAATAATTTAGATTTTCCTTCTATCTTATACCTATTTTTGTTTAACAATTTTTTAAGGAATAAAAATTAAGTTTTTTGGATTTTTTCCCCCTTAGTTTCCCAACTCAATTTTCCACCATAAAGATTTAAAGCTCAAAGCTCTATAGGGAAAAAAATTAAAGTTAAGAAGGTTCAAAGTCAAACAATCTAATCCCGCAGTGTGCTGGCAAACTCGTTTTTTTTTAGTTTAAACGCAAATATCTTGCAATTTGTGTGGTCAAAAATTCTGAAATTTTTCCCACACATTCTCATACTAGTTAGGCGTAAGATCCTACTATTCGTTGTGCAAAAAAAAAAAAAACTTCCAATATTTTATTCTTTCTCCAATGTGCTTGTATGTTGGTTTTGAAGCACTTCATAGTTCATAAAATTCACTTTTATTCATATAGGTAGGTTAAGAAATCAAATTTCACCTCCAAATGTGTTGCTAGAAAAATTTCAAAACCCTTTTTCAGCACTAAAACCTTATAATCTTGCAATCTGTGTGGCCAAGTGACTCCAAATTTGATTTACATCATCTACAACACTTACACTACAAGATTATATAGTTGAGATTTCTATGCCGTATTGACATTTAGACCTATAACATTTCAAAAGCAATGATGTTTTTAAACTCAAAATGACCCCGGGCATTTACGGGTTAAGCGGCCCCCACTCGGTTGACGAAAGTCAGGAGCTGTTCTCATTTCTCTTTAGGAACCTGCTTCAAACCATTTTCATGAAAGTTACCCAACTTGATTGGCGTACCCAGGCGTGCGTACGTACGAATGCCTTGAGTTTGAGTTGAGTTCGGCTGCCGTACACCAATGAACAACCTCTCAAGTTTCCTTCCATGGCAGGGGACTCATGTGCGCTTCTCCTCATTGCATTGCACACAATGGGTGGATGGGTTGCCATTAGAACCATTTTTTTTCCATTACACTTTTGTCACATCTGATGTCATCAAATTCAAGCATTCAAGCTTCAAACCTGAGCTGACCATTGTGCAACCAACTCAAAAAGAAAACCCACAAAACAAAAACTAAGAAAGATAAAAAAAAAGAAAGGAAAGGCACATGATAAGGTAGGAGGTCCATAAAGCGCCCATCTAAGGGCTCAAGCTGAATTTTGGCAAGGTGAAACTTCTTAAAATAATTTTCAGTATATTTTCCTTGAAAGACAAGTGGAATTGGCATCTAACCCAAGTCGTTTCATATTTTTTGGAGCTTTGTGGAATTAGTAATGAATTTTTGAAGTTGCAAAAAAGTGCATTTCAATAGGCTCTAAAACCGACCACCTCCCCAAATGTAGACGTGCATTGGAGAGTGCAAAATGTACCTCCAGAGCTTGATTGGTTTGAGAACTTGCTCCATTTTTGGACCTCCTACCTTACAATAGAACCTCCCGAACTCAATAAGGTTTGGACCAATCTTGACATATTAGATAAGAGAGGTTATTGGATTAGAGAGGGGCATGATCTTTGTATGTGGTTCATAATGTTAAGTTGGGACCAACAATCAATGTTCTCTGACAAACTTTATTGAGTTAGAGAGGATTGAATTAAGGAGGTTCTATTGTATGTGGAATGACCATGCTTTGTGAGAGGTGAATGTATGTGATGAAATGTATAATGTGATAGAAGGTGAAAGGTGGGAGCAACATGTAGATTGGGAAGGAATTAGAAAGCACATAAGGTGGGTACACCCAAAAGCGCCATAATTTGGCACTGTATCTTGTGTCTAGTTACAGGCTGTTAGAATATCATATTGTCTTGTTGGCAAATGAAAGGAAGTTCAAATGCACCAAAGAACACACCGTTTGGATGCAATATGCAAAAATTATGGATGGTCAAAGTTTGTTTCTAAAAGAAATTCTTCCACATAGGTACATAATTGATTTTGGAGATGTACATAGTTTGAAGATGGCGGTTTAAGGTCAAGAGCCATTTTGGGGTACCTCCCTTAGTTACTTTGGAGGATTGTTAACTACACGCAATGACACAATCACAATGACTCTAAGGTGGAAAGAGGTGAAAAGAGGTGAAAATGATGTTTCGGGTTCAATTTCTCTCCCTCCCAAAAATGAACACTTCTTTTGATCTCATTGTCATTGTAACAGTTTGTCACATTGACATTGACAATGACAACGACAAATGAATGACAATGACAATGAGCTCAAAAGAGCTGCTCAATGAGCTTTTCCAATAACTGGCTTTTTTGATGAACACATTGTTCCAATTTTAGTATGTGATTACTTGTAGGTGGTCAATTCATAACATCTAGAAAGAAAATGATGTTAATATATCTTGAAGTAGACATGTTCTTGCTTTTTATTTTTCATACTTAGTTTAGCTTTGGTCTAAAAGTTATAACTGAAGTTGAGAATCTCACCAACTAAGTATAATTCACACTTGAAAATCAAAACTACTCTCTAATACCCAATATAATTGAACAAATCAATTTATTAAACACAATTCTTGGTAATTAGCCTCGTAGCTAATGGACTTCCATGTATGTATGATACTATATCATTGTTTTGTAGAAGTGATAGTAAAAAAAGAATCAACTATGTTTGCTTAAATAAACAAACAATTCAAACAAACAAACAAATGAAATAAATTGGAGTTTTCTTTTTCTAAGCATGCAATGGTACTAATTTCCCCATTGCAAAGTTGCTATAATGACGTTTGATAATTGATGCATACTTACCATATGGATGGACAACTTCAACGTGGATGAAATCATGATAGAAGGTTGTGATTCTMTGTAGTGATTAATTAATCCAACCAACTTCATGATTTTTGGATATGTTCTCAAATTTTTTATACAAATATTTGAATATTTGATGTAAAGATTATAACTTTAAACACTTAGCAAGTGGGTTGATTTTCAAAGCCCCTTGGTATGAGTATTTTTCCCCTTGGTATGAGTATAACTTGATTTAACATTCAAAATGATTTCTTTTGCTTTTGGTCAAAATTAAAGGAATGAACCTTGTAAGCCTACTTTCTACTTGGCTTGAAAATTTCTGAAAATTTCCAAATTGAGCATTTTATTGAGGTTCGATGTTGGATATTATTTACCACATTCAAAATATAACATACAAAATATTCCTTAAATTGTAATGTTCTATAATATTATGCACCTCAATTTTGAAATTTTCAATTATTTTGTAAATGCATTTTGTATTTGATATGTTTTGTTTTCACTTATTCTTTAAAGATTCATGAAAATTTGAAATTTCCACACAAAATTCTGGAAATTTTACGACACAAACTAGATATGACTTGAAAAAATGATAAAAAAGAAAATCCGCTCATAAATAACAACAAAATGGAGGATACAAAGTGAAAGATTCTGAGGTTTTGAGTACATGATGGGAGAACTATAGCGATTAGATCGATAGACTTCCAAGCGTCATTGACGGTGAGTCAGTATTTACTGCTACATTTTTAACGGTTAGAAGTATCAAAGTTTTGCGTTACGATGATAATATCTCAACGAGCCATTCAAAAAATTTCCCACCAAATGATACCGTATGCAAAACTGTTATTATAGAGCGCAACTGCCATTGCAACAATAAGTGGCAGAAGCAGAGCCCGGTACAGAGCTGTAAAACAGATCCAGACCCTGCCAAAATGCTGCACTGCACAGCTAAGTTCGACCCACCCAGAAGAAAGCACCTCAGCTCCATAGCAGACACAGTGAGATGCAAGATCAAAGTTCGTTTTTATTCAGCTCAACACATTCATTTCAGAGCCTCTTAAGGTCCACAGGTGCTCAATCAAGTCTGCTCGGAGATCAAACTGATCTTCCACGTTCTCAAACTCTTCTGTCCCCTCTGTGTTGTCCTCAAAGGTCAGCCCTCTCATCATCTGTGTAGTCGGGCCATGGTCAAACAAAACCTCTAAATCACAACCCGACTCATCTTCAATGATCATGTTGTGCATGATCACGCAAGCACGCATGATGTCCGACACTGTATCCATGTGCCAYTGCCTACAAGGGTTCTGAATAATGGCAAACCTGGATTGCAACATACCAAAACACTTCTCCACATCTCTCCTTGCTTCCTCATGCTTCTCCGCAAAGTGCAGCTCCCTCACATCCTGCGGCTCTTGGATGGTCTGCACGAAGCAACTCCATGCGGGGTAGATCTCGTCTGCAAGCAAATAGTATCGCGGGTACTTGTTCTCGTTCACAACAAACCCCAAGTCTTCATCCGCTTCGCCTTTGAGCATGTGAGACACAATGGGAGACCTATCCAACAARTTCACATCGTGCTTATCCCTTGGAAGTCCAATGAAAGCGTGCCAAATCCACAACGAGCGATCCACAATCGCCTCCAAAATGAAGCTCCTGTTCTTCTCCTCATCTTCGAAACTCCCACGCCACGCCGCAGGACAATTCTTCCACCTCCAATGCATGCAATCGATGGACGCAAACATACCAGGAAAGCCGCGCGCCTCATTGTCCTCCATCTGCTTGCGAAGATCCGCCTTCTTCGGTTGCCGTAAATATGTGGATTCAAATGAAGCACGTACACATTTCACAAACCGCTTCATCGATTCGAAGGCAGTGCTCTCCCCCAGGCGACAATACTCGTCAGTAGCATCAGCTGCTGCGCCGTACAAAAGCATCCGCAACGCAGCTGTACACTTCTGGATAGAAGACAGACCTAAAACGCCGGCTGCGTCTCGTTTCTGCACGAAGTAGTGATCCCGAGCACAGATAGCTTCCAGAATACGAAGAAACAAACCTCGTCTCATGCGGTACCGCCGTCGAAAGGCGTTGTCATCGTGAACAGGTGTGGCGCTGAAGTAATCGGCAAAGAGACGGTTGTGTCCAACCTCTCGTTGCCGTTCCAAATTGGCAGATCGACCAGGACGAGATCCGCCATGCTTCTTCACCGGCATGTCACTCGTTTGGGCCAGCATGAAGCCGAGCATCATCTCCTCGCATTCGTCGTCCTCTAGTCCCTCCTCTAATTGCCGCTTCAACTGCTGCCTCCATTGCTGCATCGTCGAACTCTAGTAACTAAATAGTACAAGCTCTGTGATTCAGTCGGTGACCCGAATCTTAAAACTGTACGCTCCTAAATCTYACACTTGTCGACTAAACCCTAACTCTKTACAAACCCTCAGCTGAGAAGAACACAGGCGTTCCTGCTCGGGAAAGATTCTAAAGAAGTGGAGTGTGCTTGCTACGAGGGTGAGCACAAGCGACCCTGATCTTGGATTCCAAATTGGTGGTRTAATTGTCCAGGGTCGACACCAATGCCTCAAGCTCCGTCACTTCTTGATCAATCTCTTCAATCTGGTGAACACACTCACTAAGTCCATCGTTCTTCTGCTTCAATCTCTCCACGAACACGCGAAGGCCTAGTGCGAATTCCGCTTGATGGTCGTGCTCACTTGCCACTCTCAAGTTCATCCTCTCCAACAACTCATACTCACTATTAGCAGCCTGCCCAAAAAACACAGCGAGCCTTTCAACCCCAAATTCGCAAACACACACAAAAAGAGAATGCCCGATGCAAGAATCTCTTAAATTTCTACGACAGTCTGGAACGATCGAAAASCTACGAAATGAGCACCTGAAGCTCGCCTCGCACAACGGAGGTGACGTTGAGAAACAGCGTCTGCAAGGCCTTGGCAAGAGAGTCGTCGTTGGGTTTGGAGGAAGAAGACGAGGGTGGCGTGATTGTCGAAGGACTCTCCTTTGTTGCAACAGCTTCAGGCTCCTCCATGAAAGCAAGCTGGGTTCTGATGAAACCCCAAAATCCCAACAATGGATTGCTGCAACGAAGGGAGCTCCAAACCGACAGAAGGTACAATTCAAAGTCCTCGGGCTTTGTGCAGACCTTCATACTCCCTAAACCAATAAAGTGCTGTCAAAAAACATTGAATGTTGGTCCCGGTTTACCAATATAAACCACATACAAACATCATGCTCCTCCCTCTCTAATTTAATTTGTCTATTGTTTTAAGGAGGTTCTACTATACTCCAAATCGATAATTTTGGAGAATCATTTTTAAYCCCTTGAGCGCCTCTTAAATTTTTTCATATTTTTGTCAATTTCATCAAATTCATTTGAAGGATTGAAGAAGTTTAAAAAAAAAAAGTCAAGCATTGGTTGGGATGAATGAGAAGTTCGACAATCAAAAAGGCTCCTAGAATCTCTTCATTTGTTGTTCAAAATTGGGATGTTGAAGTGCTAAGAGCATCCCCACCTACTGGGGATAATGAATGACCTTGAGATCGGCCTAGAAAATTGCACCACAGGCCTCGCATTTCAGATGACTCGTTAATAGGAAAGGGCARCAAGCGCACTCCAAGTGGCAAATGGAGGTCATTTTGCAAGCCTAGTCTTAGTTGGCAAAACATGATGTGACAAAAGCCAGAATGCTTTTCCTCACCTTTAGGTAGCATTTGTGTTTTAACATCTACTTTGTTTTTCACCATTGTGCCTACCCTGTTAACAATCTAGCCCTCTAATCGGGTGGGGCGACTCGTTTGAGCGTGGYTGACATATTGGATGGCCCCCCATTTTGCTAGCCAAATCACCCCGCATTATGCTAGGCGGGTGGTGATGCTCCAACGCCTCTAAAGGAGTAACCTTGGAGAGATAAGACTACAAAGCTGATTTTTCAAAATCTTTCATTTTGTATTTTTCCCATTTTAAGAAACGTGACTCATTATACATGAGTTTTAACGYGATAGTTTTTGTTGAGTTAAAATCACATGGCTTTTTCAAGTTTTTGGATTTTCTAGAATTTCTTACAAAAATTTATTATTATTATTTGAATGGATTGTGGAGAAAATTCATATCAAATATAAAATGTTTTGAAAAAATTTGAAAATTTCTCCATGGATGTATTTAATAGTGTAAAACATCATGGTTCAAACCAAATTTTTGAATCCTTTTATAATTGGAAAATAAATAGACTATGGATGTAGGCCAAATGTAATTAATTGTTCAATTTTGGGAATAGTTTTAAAATTCAGATTAAGATAGAAACTAGACTTGATCATCTTCATTTTGTTGGTTGGAATTTATTTCAATAAACATTATTTTTATGAATAAAATTTAGACAAGCAACACAAGGTTGGAAGTTGCTAAAATCTCTTACAAGTTGGTCCACGGATTAAGCACCTTCTTTTATGGAAAAGTTAATAATATAATGTTGAGATGATTTGAAATTGCCATAGTTTTGATTAAAATGTGAAAATTTTATTATAGCCTCATATTCCTTCAATATGACATCTTTATTCTTGAAGCATTGGGACTACTCAAACTTCTCTTTTGGAGATTTAAATTGAACTTTAATATCAATCACAATAGGGGTGTCAACAAAGACTTGACTTCCAATAAGTATATTTGGTTTTTCAAAGTAGATGATGTCATACGGTATTAAAAATGCATGATTTCCAYGGCCACTRGTTTGTCCTTCAAGGGTTAATGGGTTCTCATTCTTGATCCTCCACAACATTTGCTATTTAGAAATYRAACATAAGGTAGTGGCACCATAAGGTAGTGGCACCTTAAACCTCAAATCTTCAATATAAACATTTCAATGTCTTTTTTTTGGTCACATAGTGGAAATTTTGTTTGACCCACATTAGCAATTTATAGTGATAGATGTTGAAAGCACAATTAGAATTTTCAGCTACTTTGAGAATTTTTTATAAGTTTTCAAAATAAACACAAATTAGTTTCCTACAAGGGATCAATAACTCAATAGAAACAATACAACTGGACCCTTCARTGAAGCAACAAAGAATGATGCATGAATAGTGTCACCCATGCAACAACACATTTGGAACCTCGAAGTCTGAGTGAGTGGTGCATAGTGAATAGCTGCACCCATGAAACACCCATTTTGATAATCTACTGAAGTTCTAAATAGAATTTGAGATTTAACATGTAGATTTTGTATGTATTTAGGCAAAAATTAGGATACCATTTTGAATATTGGTGATTCAAGGTGTCACTACCTTACACAAATGAGTTGGAAATAAGTTTGTATAAAATATTGGTTGATCATTTCCCTATGGAACTTGGATCATACTTTCAATATCACATTCTAATATGTCATGTGCAATGATTTCATTCCAACTAATGTGCTTAAACCTTAAACGATGTTAGGCCATTTTCTAGTCGATGAAATGAGAGCGTCTTCCTGTGTAGGACAAAAGTGCAACTATTCATTCTTGGAATTAGGGGTGGGAGTGGGAAGATCTTCTACAATGGTTTGACTTCCAATGGTAGCTTTTAAATATTTTTGAACCAATGATTCTCACAATATCAAAATTCATGATTTCCATGGTGACCCAACCCAAGTTTAAGAGTTAACCCTTGAACAACGTGGCGGACGTTATTGTCGGATGAATGGCACAGAATCAAACTCTACAACACAAAAGTGAAACTATTTATTCACAGAATTAGGGGTGGAAAGGCAAGATCTTCTGTAGTACTTTGACTTCCAATGAGTACTTTTGGATTTTTTTAAACTAGTAATTCCCATTGTATCAAAATTGATGATTTCCACGGTCACCAATCCATCCTTTAAGGGTTAAAGGACACCACCAGGTGTGAAAAGGTTGTACATTAGCTTCATAATTTTAGTTATTTCATTTACTTTTTTAACTTTACTACTACATTTAGCTCTAAATTTGCACAATTTTGTAAACTCCACATTAGATTTTACAGATTGGGTTCCTATACTACATTGAAATCAAATCACATTTTGAACAGCAATAATTACGGCTATAACCTCATGTTTGTAAGATAAGAAAGCCAACATTGAAAACTCATACGTCATTTTATTTCTCTCTTAGCATGCTGCTTTAAAAATCAAGTTCGTTGGAGAATTTGACGCAATAGTTCAATAGAATTCGACAAGAACAAGTAGATCTGTTCTGGAGAATTTGATGCAAACAATTCAATAGAAACTTGACAGGAACAAAGTAACCTGTTCTGATTCTGGCAAAGACAAGCAGAGGTATGAAATACAAMGATTTATTTCTTCGCTTCCAAGGAAGAAAATATGTGCAAAAATGAGTATTTTGGCTCAATAAGAGCAARCAATAATGAGAAAAATAATGAGCATTATATACCAAAGTATCTAAAATCTAAGGCACGTATAAACAAAGGAACTGCTTATTTTTATCAGTCTAGGGATACATTTAGTGCTCGTTTTAGCTCTTCCACCAACTGGGATCTTGTGGATGCATCAACCTGCAGGGAAGGAACAAACATCACCAAAGTGTTTAGTCTTCTATTACAAATCATTCAAGACATCAAAGTCTTTAGAACATACTCAAATCACGTCAAGATSATGATATGATCATAAGCACAAAAAYGATGTGTTTCARAGTGCYRAAACCGTGATGATCAAGTGCTCAAAGCTCTGAAAACTAAGGCAAGTAGAGTCTTTTTAACTGCCCAATTTAACTAAAAATCCACCATTTTAAAGAGCACGAGGTTTGACTGCTTACCGAGCGCAGGAGTGCGTTCAAACCCTGAGGTAGAGCTTTCAATGCAGCATCTGAGGATCCCAGAGCCACCATGTCCTTCACCAAGTGGCTTTCATGGAGCTTCTTCAAGTGCTCTTCCAAACCTGTTGGTTTYTGGCTCCACGCCAAAAACGGAGTGTCATCTGCCCATTCCTGAGGTCCGCTTGTYGATGAGGTAGAATATAAGTCTTTAATTAAATCCAAGGCTGCAGAGTGGCTCATATCTTCGCCGCCAGCAACTTGAAGCTGCTGGATGAGGCTTTCCTCTGCAAGCCTCCTCTTCAACCGATTGAAGAAGAAATTCCGGGACTCGGCCCAATCCACCACCTGCACATTGTTTGCTTTTTCGTCAACCTCAAAGTCTCAAACAAAAAAGTGCAAAAATCACAGTCTAGAAATATCCGTTCTCCCAAAGGAAAATTACTACTTCCGCTCTGATAATGGAAATAGGATCGCCACTACACTCAACTCTTTATTATGTCCTTCTCTGAAAGAACATTTTAAATGTCCTGCGCAGTTGCCATAATATCATTTTGCACATTTGCCACACATTTCACCTGTATCATAGTGAAAGAATTGGGACCCAGGTGGTGAGATTAAAGAGGGTATATGTGAACAAGCAACGCACCTTCTTGATGACTCCCTTGGCAGCCATTCGGTTCGGAGTATCGTGAAGCTCCATGAACTTGATGGCCATTTGCTTGTACACAGGKGTGAGGGCTTTCTCCCGGGCCTTGATTTGTTGGTGGATCCTATCAGCCGCGGCGCTAGGTGCGTCCTTGAGCTCCTGCAGCTCTTGCTTCAATGCTAAAAGCTGGGGATCAATGCGGTGCATACACTCCAAAAGCTCCCGCATCCTGAACTTGATTTCCACCATACCTTCMGGTTCCAACACCCCTCCTCTGGCRGTCTTCTCAGCGTACATCTCCACYTTGTCAGAGTTGATCTTGCTGTCCACCACCACCCARGCTCCACCACGAAGCTCGCCGGCTTTCGGAATGAACACAAACACAGGCTGTTGATATACTCGCAAATGCTCCACGATCATGGAKCCCGCTTGCAAAATGCCTTCGAAGAGATCACGCTGCCCGCCTGAGAAGCCTCGCCAGTTGGCAAGGATGAAAAGCGGAAGCCCTTCCTTGTTGAAATCTATCAACGCTTGGGCCGTTTTTTGAGCAGAATCAGGRAACCAGACTTGCCCAGCTTGGGGCACTACACGCTCATGGGAGTCAAGCTGGCCAGGATCGGCAGGAATCAATTGCGTAACCGTCTGTGTCTCCACTGCCACAAYTCCAACTGGAATGCCACCTAATCTAGCCCGCCCAGTCACTACAGTCTGTGCCCAACCTTCCAAGGTYTCRGTAAAGCTTCCCTTGTCAAAAATACCACCCAACCACTTTCCATTGCTTTCTATTCCCCGAATTGCAGCACGAGGATCACAMGARGTCTCAGGAGTGTATTCCACTGGCCTTTCAGGAGGATCTAAAGGTTTCAAGCAAGGAAGAGGACCTCCCACATGAGAAGGCACATAGCTCAACCACTTCAAGATTGCAGAAACGCCTTCAAGGTCGTCTGGAACGGTTAAGTGGACGACGCCATTCACAGCCATCACCTTCGGCCCTCCCAACTGCATATGCGAGCTGTAAACTTCTCTCCCCAGCAGCTTGTTAAGAGCTGAAAAGCCTGTCAAAATAATGGGCTGGTCCAGCCGCTGAATGCACCGCATGCCAAGGCGAGCCAAGTAAGCRCCAATGCCGACAGTTCTCCCTGAGACGTACGTCAGAGTGAACGTTTCACGGTARGCTTTCGAGAATGCCCCTGCAATTGCACCACTGCCTGACAAGCACTCCACTCCAAGTCCATCCTGCTTGCCAATCACATCCTCAATCACGTATCTGACCTCGCCAGAGTCCAGCTTCAGTTCATGCGCAATTACGGAAGATGAGAGCCGCTCGTAATCTTCTGGTACCAGATAGAGGTACTTGAAGCCTTGCTCAGGCGAGGAGTCTTCGGCCCAGCCGATGCGGAAGCAAGCGCGCACTTCTTCGGCTACTCCAATGCGAGCACCTGAGTTGGCTGCGAGGTAGATAAGAGGCAGCTTCTCACGGCATGCCCAGTCCGTCATGGACTTGAAGAATACGTCCTCCTTCGGCCCAAASGAGCCTGCACTGAAGGTTACATCGTTGGAGACGACCAATACTTTGCGCCCCTGGGGAAACTCGGGGGTGCGCATTTGCAGCAACCATCCTACCATGCCCACATTATTGCTTGAAATAGGGCGATCAGACTCCACGAGGTCAGTGCCCCAGCTTCCGTTAGAATCCGCCAGCACAAGTTCGGTGGCCTTGAAAATTGGCGAAGAGCCTTGCTCTTTTTCAGAAGACTCTGCCCAGCATTGACGCAGAACCCTCTCAAASACCTGAAAGGATGAGCCCGTTCACATTCGTGAGTTCCAGTTGGCATTCATTATTTAACTCAACGATTCATGGTTCTGAAATGAACAATTTCSGTAGATCATACTCTGAAAACTGTAATCCAGATTGGGCCAAATTTTGTATCACTAAAATCAGTGAAGAGCGTTACAAGTGCTCGTCACAAATACAAAAAAATTTGGGCTCTAGGGTAAGCGGAAGTCATACCAAGGGGAAATCATAGCAGTACGTAGTGTTCTGGCGCCTCGCTGCCAGACGCTTCTGATCAATGGCATCCAAGGATTTGTACTGAGTGGACAGCGGCACACCATGCAGCGGCCCAAGCACAGAACTGAATGGTGAGCAGTACACCACCTTGCCTGAATCCTTGTCTTGAGCTTCCCTGTACACCTGCATGTCGCAGAATTACAACGTTCAAAAGCTGGAACATAAGCTATGTTATTTCAGCTGAAACATTACAAAATGTAACACTGTCACAAAAAAGAGATGAAAAAGAAAAGTTACTAACCTGGACTGTGCATGTGTGAGCAGTGGGATTCGAAACCACAACGCGCCATGCACCATTTGCTGCCTGCAGCTCTTTCAGGCGAACACGGAGCTCCCAACCAGCAACTGCAAGGCGATGCATGCGTGCCCCCAGTTTCGAGTAGATTTCATGTGCCAAACCTTCCAGCACYTGGACCACATTCTCCACTTCGTTTGCAGTGCTGCCATTCTCATTACTGCGGAGCCACCCAATCCTCAACATCAGATACAGAAATTCTAAATCCCTCGAACACCTCAAATGCATACAGGATCTATTTCACAAATGCCTGAAGAAAAAACTCTAGACGACGCCAGGATCAATGTTTAGTACCTCAAAGCCTGAGACAAGTCACAAAGCTCCTGAGCCCTGAGGATGCAGAGGTACATATGGATGTGATCAGCCTTGCCATTGATATCGTGAACGGCCAACTCTAACTCGTCCAGGGCTCCTTGAAGAGACTGGGTGATGCTTTCCTCCACTCGCGTGATGGCCTGCTCKGACTCTCCACTCTCATCCCTCGATACGGGTTGCCGGATTAGAGCCCTCAAGAACATCCTACGSGTCCTGGTCTTTCCGTCAGTGGCATTGTAGATGTACCACTGCCGGTTGCGTGATGGTGCGTACTGCATACCTGTATAACCCTTGAGCTTGACCTGAAACAGAAACTCTTAACATATGAGCAATCTAAGTTCCACAACAACCGGTTTCTAAATTGTAGACGTGATTCATATCCTMAAAAGGGTAGTCTTGACAACTTTAAAATGAAATTTTCATACGAATGAAATCGTCTCAATAAGATGGAAGAGAGAGAAAGAGGATTACAAGCTCGAGAAGATTGGATAGCGGTGGTTCGACATGTCGCTGAAGAGGCTCCTCAGCAAAGTAATGGTGATCATTAGACCACTGGAAGCAATGCCGAGTCGGTGCACGACCTTCGTCACGCTGAATGATGCAACTCACCACCCCTACACCGGAGACTTGGAGCATGGCACCCAAGCTCTCACCCTTGAGAGCCTTGGCCAGTTTCTGGACTCTTTCATTGATTTGGTCCTCGTCCCCACTGCTTGGTCCATCGAGAGATTAGAAACCGAGGAACGAATATCACAACTACAAATCCAAGAGTATCCGAATTTGCGCTGCCTCTTCTTCTGCGTACACAACATGACTGTTCCCATCCAGCTGCACAACCAAGCAATTGGCAAAGGTCACTCTCAATATCTGAGAATCTTAACCGCAGCAATAAATGAAGAGAGACGTACATAAACAWCTTTTGTCSAGTTCATCTGAGTTTGACCTACTYAGAACTGCTAGMAAAAAACGAGGATCAATTTRGGTCTCTTTAGTAGTTAAGARGCCATACTTGGACAAGGAGACCCCCRTCTCGAAGAGTGTGGGCTTCAGCATGCACTTCGGATTTATTCAACCGCAGACGATAGCTGCCTGGCCCTCCTTTAGTCAACTCAACATTGTACTTGATTCCCTCAATGTTCAGAGAGATTTGAAAGTCGACAAGCGAGATATTCTGCGAGACAGCCAAAAAACAAATTAGAAGTCCGGATACGAAACCTTAGCAGTGAGAAATCATGCATCGTGTTTTAAAATCGCTAAGAGATGTTACTTCATGTACCTTGGGTGGAATTTGACCCTTCTCCAAGTAGCCAATATACTCCGTTACACGAGCTGCAATAAGTCTGCTTGCTTTCTGGTAAGAAGAACCACTCAACCGTTCAGACCGAGTTCTCTCCACATGGAAAAAAGAAAATTAAGCAACTCTCCAGTAATCACTCCCTGCTTATGAAGTTTACCTTAAATGAAAACAGTTTAAAGTAAAGATAACAGAAGGAACTTACATAWAGAGCACCMCCCACAACAGAAATCTCCCAAGGAGGTCTCTCTGTTCGCACTCGCATAGCAATTCGGGTATCCAACCACCCTGTATGGATCTTGTTGTCTCTGTACTCAGGTGCCTGCACATTGACAGCGGACACAGAAATTAATGATTGCACGTTCCTCTTGCATTCTYATACAATGCACCTTCTTGCATCAATAGTGTAAAATAAGCTTTGATTTACTACTACCAGTTGTCACAAGAAAAGTGAAAACGCTTACATGCAGAATATCGACGGTATAATCTACGTTTGTGCGAATCTCTCCTCGAATGTGAAGCTCCTTGAGCCCCAGAACCATGTTGGCAATGGCCATTGGYCGTGTCTCTCCAAAAGCGAAAACATGRCCTGTTAACAAACAAAAARTTMACGAACTATGTAAGRTRTCCCAAATACTGARGAGCCMAGTCCATYGTCTCAWATGAAGATCTTTCGAAGTGCTTTCACTTTCAGGGGCTTACCAAATTGAGAATCAGAAAATTCGTGAATGCCACCTCCAGACTGCCAAAACCACCAACCATAGAAACCAGAATGAGCAGATTTTTCTCACAACTCATTCCTGCTAAAAGATGTAATTAACACAATTCAGAATGTTCAGGATGAGCGGTAGAAAAGCTACCTGGACTTGACCACTGGTGGGCTTGAAGCCGTCATCAGGGTCTTCACTAGTGACCCGCACAGCTACAACATGACCTTTGGGTTTCTGAGTATCAATTTCGGACAAATCAAACTGGACTGCTTCCTCTGCCACCCTCCTCCAAGAGTCGTGGCCACCACCTCCTTGACCAAAAAGACGCCGAATTTCTGCACATCGTCAACCAAGGACCTCAAAATGAGCATAGATCCGAAAAAAGAACCTCATTTAATGCTTCAATTTTAGGTCTTGAAAGCCCTTTTCTCCAAACCTAAGCTAACCCACTTCAAGACGTCGACACCTAATCGTGAAGAAGTTTTGACAATGTCACGACTCAATATAGACTTCCCAGGGTGGATCGACATTGAACGTTTGAAAAAAGAAAGCAAAAGGTATGAAAAAGGGCCCTTACCAGGCATACGCCACAGGGGAATRCCCATCGCAACACCAAGTTGAGCTGCTGGCAAATTAAATTCAGCAATCCACTCTGTAACAGGATGCTCTACCTGAACAACCAGGAGTCTCATCGTGAGGGCAGGGCAAGGTAAAAATTTGAGAAACTCAAGAGCACTTCACAATCCAAATGAAGATGGTTAACCTTCGCTTGGAACACAAATGCATACCTGGAGACGAGGATTGAGCTCCAGAAAGTAAAACTCTCCGGTATCCATACTGTACAAATATTCCACAGTGGCAGCTCCAATGTAGTTGACACACTTGGCAAGCCGACAGGCACCTTGCTCTAAGCGCTTCACTGTTTCCGGAGGAGCAATCGTAATAGGGCCCTCCTCAATAATCTGTGGCAAGGTAGGTATATTGCAGCATTAGTCGTCGAGCACCAGTAGAAACGAATCAATAAATAAGACAATACTGAACTCAATAACAGGCAATAGAAAACAAGAGACTGTAACAGATGTAAGAGTCTTGAAGATTCTTGGTTGGGAATCACCTTCTGGTGACGCCTTTGCACACTGCAATCACGGCTGTGTAGAGCTGCTACATTCCCAAATTTATCACAAAGCAGCTGAACCTCGAGATGCCGACTCTGTTATCCCAGAATGAAGAGGCACAAGCGAAAGGTCAGCTTCCACACGAARTAGAGAATTCCCATTTGATCCAAAGTTCCCACATTGCAAGGATTCAAGGTTTAAAAATCATTGACTTGACTGATTACGTCACAAACGACAAAACTCAAAGTTATGCATCACCAGAATCAATGAATAATACATGACGCATTTGTCAAAAATGAATAGATTGGACAAAAAGGAAGTCTTCACTTCAAGTGCTCAAAACTGCTAGAAACAACCTGGTTTGAGCTCCTTGGGCCTTTAGGGGTCAAGGAGAAGTGACGAGGACCACAAACCTGCGTAGCAACCTTCATAATGAAGATTGGTGAGCCTGGCACTTCACCCTGCACTTGCTTGAACAATGCCTTCACTTCGTCGTCGTTGTGCACCTTCCGAATTCCCTTGCCACCACCTCCCCAGGAGGCCTTGATCATAGCAGGGTAGCCGACTACTTGACACGAAGCCAGTGCTTCCTCCGTAGTGGCAACACAGGCCTGCTTGTAGACCTCTTCCGGAATGGTRTCTTGGCAGACCTCAAAGGGTACAGACACCTGTGTCCACAACGCAAACAGTATCTCAATACACTCGCTAAAGAGCCAAATGCAGCAATTGTCTGAAAACCAAACTGCCGGAGAAATATTACAGTTCTAATCAAATTCAGCATTACTTCAAATTAGTGATTGAACTATAAGAAAAAGGTTGTCATCACAGCATTATTCACTAAATTCACCATGGCTAATTAACTGAAACAAAGCCAGAATCTAAACTTTGAGTGAATTATTCAGGATAATTATTGGTTCAGCAACGGTTACATACATGAGAGCCGCTCCACGGAAGGGTAGGCACACCAGCGGCCTGCGCAATCAAAGAGGAACCAATTTTATCACCGAGAGCGCTCATAGGCCCTGCAGGAGGGCCGAGAAAATGAATGCCGCGCGCCAGAAGCGACTCTGGCAGCTCCGGGACTTCAGATGCATGACCCCAGCCTGGCCACACCGCCTGCACCCCTGTCCTCTCAGCAATCTGCACACCAAAATAGTCAATAGCTTGAAGTCAATTCCTCTTCTTTATTCAAGCTCAAGAACTCCAAGTGTTTTTTCGTGCAATATCCCCAAATTCGAAAAAAAATTCTCTCTCATGGGCAACCAAACATCATTGTTTTCGGTTTGTCAGCTCTAGCCCGAAAGAAAGGAGACCCTGCATTCTCAAAAGCTACATCTCCAGGAAGTTTGAGTATGCTCAAGTAAGTCAAAGGTAGAGAGAGAGAGACTCTCTTAGCGTAGCTGCTGAAAGCTCTGGACCAAAGAGTGAGAGGCCTTGCATTGACAAAAGTTATATCTAGAGTGAACATGAGGAAGCTCCTTGTTTTTGGAGCAAAATGCAATTGCACTCAGAAGCCATTGCTGTTTGTAGCAATTCACTAAACAGCACAATTATAGTAGGTTCATTCATCTTCACGTACTTGAACTTGAACACTACATCTAATCACCCCAGTCACTAAGCAAAGGGCCCTATTCTAGCCCCATTTTTCCTCTAATGCACTCATGCACTTAAACTTCACTTAAACTTCAGTTGATCAAGAATTTGGATAAGTTAAACTAATCTATGACAAGCAAATCATCTATGACAAACACCTATGGCCTTGAGGAGGGTGGAAGCCCATCATTGATTGGTCATTTGAAAAAGCTATATGATGCCTATCTAAGAAAGATTTTGAAATTCAAGTTTGGGCAACCCTCCTAGGCCTTCAAATGTGATTTAAAGGTTACGATAGGACTAAAACACTTGAATGGATCTTTTGAATGATTTTAGGGAAGCCTTGCCAATGGAAAATTAAAAGGTTTGGTGATTCAATTTTTGTGAAGAAGTTGCAAGCAATATTTGGTATTGCAAGCAATATAGGATATATGGGATATATGTATTTCATATGCATATGAGTTTGTCTATATTCCATGTATTTTCATTTGTATTTCATATGATTCCAATTATATTTCATATAATTCCAACTGTATTTCATAATTAATCTATATAAACATCAATATCAAGATCCATGACAAAGAAAGGGATTCCGTATTTTACCACTTCAAGATCGACAACTCAAGTTTTCCAAGAAGAAATTTAATTAACATCTCAAGGGATTCATGGGAGGTGGAGGTTTGAATTTTTCCTGCCAAATTTGAAGATTGTGAAATTTTGATGGGGGGGTCAAGTATGTGTTAATCACAAGGTTGTGTTTGCCTCTTTTGAGCTCATTGTCATTGTCATTGTATGAATTGCACAACATTCTTGAGTAGGAAGATTGAGGTATCTTTGTAGAATGGCATTGTAGATGGAGTAAAGCCATGACTAAAGTGTTTGGAAGTTTATGACTTTTTACACTGATAAGTTGATTACAAATATTTAAAGAAGACAATGTAGCAAACTAAAGGACCTTGTTCACACGTTTCAATTTGGTTATGTGGTGGGTGGCTTAAGGAATGGCTTGGAGAACATACAAAGAAGGAGAGAAAGMCATATTTTTCCAATCAATAACAAAACAAGTATATATGATATGTATAATGATTCTATTATGAAAGCAATGAATTAAACATTTGAGCATGTTTTATACTATTATTCAATAAAATTACAATTTTGTTGGCAATTGACAAATAAATCCATTCAAATCGTAACAAATATGTTCTCGACACTTGAATTAGTTAAAAAAAAATATTTGTAAGACTTCCATTGTATAACTATTAATTGTTATTGAATAAAACTCTCAAAAACAACAAGAGCAACTATTCTTTACATTGCCAATTGATCCCTCTTTATTGCTCAATACTAACTTAAAAATAGCTTGGTAGATGGCTTGAATAATGCTACAAAGGTGAAAAGTGACCTTTTAAAAAAGAAAAAATCGAGGCCACACCTTCTTATTGAATAATTAGAATTTAAAAACTTCTTCAAAGATAGTTGAGAAGATAGTGGTTTTTGTTATTATTTTTTGAAGGTGGCATGACATACATTTCAGAACACAAGTGGGCTAGTAAACCATCTTCTTTTGTAGATCCATGCATTGACAATATACCAATCATAAGAATTAAATGCCAATTCAAATCAATRCTTCCAACAAACTACTAAACAACATTTCAAAAAGCATCTATTTCAAGTATAACCACCCAAAAGAACCAAATCATATCAATGAAAAAACATTTAAGAATGTAGAACAATTCAAGTCATTCAATTCACTATTTCAATTTCAATTAGTGTGCCCAACAAGAATATCACTAATTTGTACTCTATACTAGTTTTGGAATCATGCATACTTACAAGGAGCATTATCATAGAAGTTTATTATATTTTAGATATAATCAATATTGCGTGGTCCACACTATTTTCTTATTTAAAATAGTGTAATTGTCAACTAGCTTTCAGGCTTCTAATTTCCATTCAACTTCCACTCAATTTCCATTCACATTTGTCTAATTTCATCCATAAGTTGGCACTAATTAGAACATATCCATTTGAATTTCAATCAATTAGTATTAAAGGCACTATTCAACTCGTGTTTTAATTATGTGTCCTTGAATACCAATACTCAATTACATTTATTTATCCTATTAGTATCTATGACACTAAGTTACCAAAGTCAAACTATCTTTACATTTGTAATATACAAGAAGGGTGCCATCCTAAAGCTCTGTCCTAGATAAAAAAAAAAATATTAATTAATTGATCAGTCAAACTCCACATCCTCATTTCAACCAAACCCTAATCCCATTATGTAACATAAAAATTGTTAGATATGATTTGAAAACTAGGTATCAAAATCCAAAAACCAAGCATTGCCATAGTCTTKGTCCACAAGACAAAGCCAACAAAATGTTATCATATTTCCCTAATTTAAAAAGAAAAGGAAAAATTTCCCAAGTCACACTATTTTTACAACCTCACTACACTAATAATGGTATTTAGTGTTGGAAACACTAATTACAAAGCACAACACTAAATGTCAACAATCTTGGTAATGTTACCAACACTAAATGTCAACATATACACTTTTTGTCAACTATTGGATTAATTGCTTTTACAAATTACATTTAGTGCTACATATTATTTCATCAAATTTGCAATGAAAAAATATAAACCAAAATATATGAATTAAGGAGTGGTGATCACAACTCTAAATAAAARCCATTTGAAATTTAGAGTGGGTGTGGTAAAAGTTCAAGTAACACTATTRATAACATAACACTAAATACCATTATTAGTGTAGTAGAATAAAACAAATTCATTGTATTGTACATTGATTTGGGGTATTAAGAGGACCCATACTGATTAATTGACATTTCACACTATATGAATATTTGCTTTTGTTATACATCAACAATGAGTGAAGTGTCCACTGGTTGTACATCATGTTTTCAACATCTATAGTTTCCCTCATGTAGTCCCCTTAATTGTTTAGTCCCTTTAATTGTTTGGTCCCCTTAATACCCCTATTCAGTGTAGCTATTTTAACTCAAATTTCCTGTGAGTGAAACACCGATGACTGGTTATTACTCCGGATTACCAGTCCTGCTCATTTGACTACTCGGTCATCGTTGACTGAAAAAACAATACCGTGAGTATGGAATCGTCAAAAGATTCCTTTTGAGAGAGTTGAAAAGATTCCGTAGTTAGATTCTCAAGCATGTCTTGCAACTGTTTGCAGGCAGCACAGGTAGTGAGTAACTTATAAAGTCAACTTCGCCGTCCTATGTGGAATCATTCTTCCTTGGACTCCTGCACGCAGGACGTTATATCCTCCATTCGAAGTGGGCCCAGCAGGCTCGAATTATTCTGGGTAAAAAATGTAGGATTTTTTTATTTTTCACATAAATTTTTTTTGCAAATTCTGAATTCATATTTGCAATCAAGGACTCCAAATTGCCTTTCAGAGGTGAAGATCATATCCTAGACACAACTCAAATTAGGTTTATTTTTTTACTTTTATATCCAAAGAATCCAAAAATTACCTTGTTGGGCCCACTTCGAATAGAGGATTTAACGTCTTGCCTCCTCCACTACGGTAAAGTGGGTACATCCAAAAGCGTTACAAATTGGTACTGTATCTAGTTACTATTATTAGGCTATTCAAAATTCATATTGCCTTGTTGGCAAGTGAAGGGAGGTTCTAATGCACCAAAGAACATGTCATTGTATGCAAAAGTTATTAAGGGTCAAAGTTTGTTTCTAAACGCGCCATATACTATCTGTTTGCATGATTAATTTTGGAAATGTATATAGACTATAGATGGCACTTTAAGGTACTTTTGGGTGTACCCACTTTACAACTATACACTAATAATGGGATTGGGATTTAGTGTTATGTCAATGAAGGATTCCAATAATGAATTTTAAGTTTTATGATTTTATCATCCACCATAAATAATTTGTTCGTATGGACTTTCTTGAAATAAAAATTTGTAGCATATAAATTTTTATGCTTCCTGAAAAAGATTATAGCACCAATACACTAATAATGGCATTTAGTGTTGGCAACACCAATTACAAAGTACAACACTCTATGTCAACAATCCTACTAATTAATGTTACCAACACAAAATGTCAACATAGACACTATTTATCAACTATTGTAAGTTTTTGGAGGTTAAATTTCTTACAAGACTACATTTAGTGTTAGATATCACTTCATCAAATTTGCAATGAAAAAATATATACCTAAATATATGAATTAATGGGGGTGGTGAACACAACTCTGAATGCAAACTAGTTGAAATTTAGAGTGGATATGGTAAAAGTTCAGAAAAAAATTCTTATCCTTCATTGAAAAGCCAAGAGCACTACTTTAGACAAATCTTAGAGTGTGTATTACAAAAGCATTCCATTATGAGTCAAAATAATTAGTTTTCTTCAAAATGTTCCTTCTTTGGCCATGTTTACATATTTATATCCAAAGCGAGAAGGCACAGGAGAGCAAGTTTTTAAATAATRAAAGGTTCAACAATTGAGAAGACCAAAGATTGTAACATTATACCCAAAATTTCCAATCTAAGTGAGAAAATGATGTACAAAACACTATTGTCTTTTGTAATAATAAGAAAGTACAAATTCATAGCCCCTAAAATTTTGTGTCCAAACTACCTAAATGTATAGGCTTGACAATAAAATTGGAGATCCTGGGGTMAAATTGGTCAGGCCCAATTATTCAAAAAAGAAATGTGCAATAAGAGTTGTATTACTTTAAATTTTTTTATTAAAATTAAACTTTAACTCCTGAAGGACCAAAGTTTCTACAAGGGACAAAATGGATTTTGGAGACGATCTTACAATCTTAATTTTTGTCACGATTATTTGAAACTTTATTTTAAATTAGAAAATAATCTATCTTTCTAGAAATATGATTTTTATTTTAATCAATGCTTGGGAGTAAAAGTTAAGCACAATTTCCACCTTGCTAGAGAGCAAAAGAGATCTACAAAAACTTGAAACAAAAAAATCTTAAAATTTGTTTCTTGAAGATCATATTTTTGCCTATATACGGAAAGCTTGATTCTTTCCATTTGGATTAGTAATATAAAGTTATGGAGCATCTTGTTTTCTTGGCAATCAAGACATATTGGATTCAAATTTGAGCTCAATTTTTTTAATTTTCCAAAAAATAAATTCTAGAGAGTTTAGCTTACTTGTTAGAACTATTTGACTGTTGAGCTATTACAATTTGGTTTCTTACTTCTTCATACCTATTTCTATTTAAGATTTTTAGAATTATAAAATTCATTTTTTATTTTTTCTAAACTCACAATTCAAATTTAAAACTCCATAGTGCAAAATCTTAAATTACCCCCTCAAGACCTAAACCTTTTGGGTTTAAAACATCATTGCTTTTCAAGTGTGATAAGTCTAAATGTCACTAAAGTATGGAAATCTCAACTACACAATCTTGTAGTGTACATGTTGTAGATGATATGAATTAAATTTGAATCCATTTGACCTCATAGATTGCAAGATCATAATGTTTTAGAGTTGAAAAAAGATGGTAAATTTTTTCTAGAAATACATTTGGAGGTCAAATTTGATTTCTAAACCTAATCAAATGAAAAAAATTTAAAATATACAATGCTTCAAACCCACTTAAATACACATTGGTTAAAAGAATATCATTCAATTGACACATTGTATGTGCAAAATGACTTTGAAATGTCAAAAAGTTGCCTAAAACACATCTGTGGTTGAAACTCCTAATAAAATGCTTCTCAATCACTCATAACTTTGTGTATGGATATGAAATTGTAGCCACACAAACTAGACTAGTATGCGGAATTTTTTTCAAAAACATTTATTGAAAACGGACACTATATAACGAAGAAACAAGCCGCTGAAGTTTACTATAATGCAAAGATGTTTGAATTTTGAATTTTGAATTGCTCCCAAACACTCAAAGCAACTTGGATTGACATGAAAATCTTACCACAATAACCATACTTTAAGGAGAACATAACCCAACAAATTTTTATTGAAAACAAAGATTGGATGAAGGAGACGCAAGCCCCCGAAGTTGTAGCCATCAAATGTAGATTTATGAGCTCAAATTGAACTTGTGAACTTTGATTGATTTCCAAATAATTGATACATCTTGGATTGATTTGAAAATTTTACCAAACAAAAGAGAAGAGAGAGATCATATTTCTCAACAAGTGTTATTTAATTCAGACATTGGATGCAAAAGTTATAGCACGTTGAATTATACTTCTAGACTATGTGAGGCCACTTTTGAGCCCGTGGGTGTTGACGGGTTAAGAAGATTCAAAGTCCTATAATGTAGTCACAGAAGGGGCAAAATAACTCATTTTCTTCACTTTATAAGCGATTTTCTTGCAATCTTTGTAGCCAAAATATTTGAAACTTTGTAYAAGCATTCTTACACTAGTCTAGTAGAAGATCCTAATTTATGCCTAGATAAACAAAAATTAAGAAAAAAAATTCTAGTTTTTTTTGTTCTTGCAATAGAAATGACATTTTTGAGTGTGTTTTTTGACCAAATCAATGCCATGGTCCTCTAGAGGTTAAGATGTTTTGTGATTCTTTCACTTTTCTTAAGAAAATCATGATTTCATGATTTCAAAAGTTGATCTTCTAAAAAACAAGCAATGAACCCAAAGGGCTTACTTCTAAGCTTCTCCATATTAGGATATTAGGATATAGTGTATCCTTCAAATCCAACAGAACTTATCAATTTTTTCAAGAAATTATCATGTGGTATTACTTGATTATGTTAACGGGTTAGGACCATTACAGAGGTCATTTAGAAGTTCAATTAACAATCAATTCACAATCATAGTTGAAGTATAGGGTCAATCAGAATAATAATTCTAAAAATAAATGTTAAAGTTAAAAAATTGTATAGATAAACTTTTCATAAAATTATAATTATTATTTTTATTAACTAAGTTTATTTTTCTAAGAAAAATCAATTTGTAGGCATGTGGGTACTTTACAAAATACTTGTACATAAACATCTATTGTCAATCAAGATTTCATGACATGCTCTTGATTCCCAATTTGTATTTACAAAGGGGTATTTGCTAAGGCATTAGAAAATTACTCAATAAGTCTAAGGCACGAATCATGACCAACCATGCCAAAAAAAAGGGAAGAAAATGACCTTTGAGAGACTTTGGCCATGCTTATCTCGTAAAAAGCACATCTAATTTTAATAGAAGAAAAATTAAGCAATTGTTCCATGTGCAACCTAGGATACGATACACAATCATTGTTGTCCAACATGCTATAGAAATAGTGTGGTTGCTCTAAAATCAACTTTGACAATTGCTAATTAAATTATTACACTAACAATGCTGCAACTTTTGTATCTGCACGTTGCAATTGATATAATGGAAATAACAAAATATTCTCACATTATAGGTTTTCTTGAACACATCTTCATATAAAGAAAGTCCCCCTCATCTTGCCATTTGACGCCACTCTATTAAAAGCCCCAATATGTCCACACAAAAAGTCCAAATGTGCCACCTTAGAGCAACTGAGTTGATGAGCACATTGGAGGTTCAATGGTGCGTGTACAAGCAATAGTTTAGAAGTAGGGATACACACTTGTACCTTAGTTCAACCATTGAAAAGTATGGCCACTTTAACACCTCATTATTGTGCTCGGTTTAGGTGGGCATGATGATCATTATAGATGTACTTTTTGATGTTTGGAGGGAGACTCAACAACACTTATGGASTATGCACACTTTCAAAACTTCATACCAAATTCATATTTTGTTAGAAAAATAAATTTTTAGTAGGTGTCATTGTTTCTCACAATTGCCTATGCATGAAAATAATTAAAAAAATTCCCCCACTGCAAAGGGGCACATCACAAATTTTGGTGGAAATAGGGGTGACTTTTCTACAATTGTAGAGAGTGGTTGATGGAAAAAAATTCTCAAYAGAAATGTGACAAATTYTGAAAGGAATTTGTATTTCARTTTTTGTTTCYACAATGSATAATGAAATCTTGTGGARAACTTTTTTCTTRGCAYCTTCTAAAACTTAATTTTTTTACAATAAAAAAATACTCCCTCTATCCCGAAATGATTGTCTACAATTTTGTTGGTATTTTTTGAGCCAATTTCATATATCATACTGAGAAAAACATAAWYAAGAAAGGTTCCAAATKTTTTATCACTAGACATCAATGAAKAAYGTTGCATGTGTTCATTGCAACCTAAATAAAATTAGCCACAACAAAGTTTTTTTTTACACCTACAAAAAACAACCAAAAATAAACAAGGCATTCAAAGTGGACAATAATTTTGGGACARAGGGAATAAAATTTAGCAAGATGTACAAGCCGTGCCTTTCAGTTGGAATAAGGGACACTTTACATTTAGAATCCAAGCYAATTTRTTCTATAAGAGACCYAAAATCGTCAYTTRTGATTGGACAAAARATTGAAATCCTCACTTGTGATTGGAYARAACTTTTTAAGGGCTGAAATTGGTGCAATCAACCTCATGGGAAAGGGCATGTAAAGCGTCCCTAGTAAGTTCCGAAGTTCTCGTTGAACTTCCACCTGTTTCCAACATGTGCGTGCAGAAAGCGTGACCACTCTTTTGGCTTTTCCTCTTTCGAGAGGACTTTGACTTTGTAAACAAGAAAGTCAACAGGCGCGGCGACTTTCAGTGGACCCAAAAAAACCCGTCTTAGTTGTGGGTCCCACGCACTGTTCAGTTGGTGAGCCCATGTTGAAACGATATACTTTGACAGTTAGGTATGGTGGGCACCAGTTTTTTTGTTTTTGTTTTGTTTTTGTTTTATGGTGCCACATTGCACCAGAAAAAGATATTTTGGCTAGAAATCGAGAATTTCTTTGCCACAAAACTTAGAATTAAATTAAAAACTTGGATGAAATTGCTAGATTGCGGATGAAAACTGAATTATAGATATATGATATTTTCTATCTGATATTGTATGTGAATGAATGCTGAAATTTGGAGCACCATTGTAACATATTATATTTCCACTTTGTCAATTTGTAAAAATTAAAAGAAAAAAACATGCAAGGGCACCTTCAAAAACTCCCATTATTTTCTTTATTGTGCCTAGTTATTATAATTACCATACTGATAAATTTTCATGTTTTCTTGTTGGCAAGTGAGAGGAGGTTTGGACGCACCAAAGAAGCCACATTTTGATATTATAACATACAATTTGATTTTGGAGATGTATACAAATCAATGATAGCGGTTTTGGATGGATGACAATTTAGGCAATTTAGGCATGGACCTTAATGCACGATATGCAATACTCATTTTATCTTACTGATTTCTCTTATGAGTACATACATGTTACATCAATTAACCCTCGAAGGGCCTTGAGCATTGGAAGAACTAGGCTTGATAGTTCCACATGTAGAAGGTAGATTCTAAAAGATTAACAAAAGTTCCACCTACTTTTTTTTTCAACTGATAAGAAAGCATCATCTTCATGTTTTTTTAATCCATATACAATTTCTTGGTTGATTGAAGTGAGGAGATAACTTATAATTGTCTTGCAAGATATTATCTAATAGAGCTAACTTACAAGATCATGTTCCAATACACTTGTAGAAAGAAGGGGTTTGGAGCACCAAACTTTGAAATAATACTTTGATGGGATTTTTAAAAGCCACTATGATCAAATTAAAACTWCTYCGAAGTYCAAATCATTGATATCATAGAATTGCAACTACAAACGTGAATATTGAACATTTAGATAAAATCGGATGCTTTTTATATTCATACTTGAAGGCTATGTAAATTGCACTRCCCCAAAGTGTAAATTGATGCCATTTAATAATTGTACCAGTGCAATAAAAAAACTAAATAAGCTCAAGATGCCTTCATGCATAGTCTCATATTCAATATGTTATATATAAAGAAATTTCAAAATAACCATGATTCTTTGATATTTTCATTGTGACCAAACACTATAAGAAAACCATGTTTTAGGTGACATATTTTGGGTGACATCCAATCCAATAACCCTTGTTTTTATGTCAACAATAACATTCAATACAACATTAGGATGTTACATTGGACATAGTTTATAGAAGAAAAACAAGGGTTATTGTATCGGATGTCACATAATAAACATCGCCTAAAACATGGGTTTCTTATAGTGAAATTGACTCATATCAATGAGTCATTGTTTGGGCTTGCCAACCATGGAAAACACCTCAACCCAATTGATTGAGGGTCTCTAAACTCTATAAGATACCATGGGAAAAATAATTCCATTGAATTCTATGGTCATTTTTCATGCTTTTGGTGTAAACTACCCTCAAACACATAATAGGTTTGTTCACCTTACTTTTCCCATAAAGTAGCCAATCATATAGACTGCACTCATCCAAGAAGGTTGGGGTGAACTAACCCCATTGCTCGACCCCTCCAAGTCATTCCACTCGTGCAAATAAAACAAAAACAAAAACTATCTTGTGCTTGATTAATTTTACCTTGTACACCTCTCCTAGCTAATTTGGCACCTCTCATTGCAAATATGGATTCAAAACTTGCAAATTCTATCATGCATGGAAAATAAAAAATAATTATTCACCCCGTCCATCCAAGAGTTGTTGAGATCCCCATACCAAACCAAGAAAAATGATTATTGTCTCTATCTGCATCCCAAAATGTGCACATTCCATAGAACTGTGATCTTCATGTGCACAGGCCATAGATTCAAAGAAGTACCATCCAAATGTCTCTTCACTTTTGTTGCTTACATTTTTCATATACAAATTCCACCTGTAGTCCAATATTTACTTTGAAAGAACTTCTTTTGTTTTTTCGGTTGCTTCAATGAAGTAGTTGTGGAAGGAGGATGCCATGGAGGACTCATAATTGCAAATTAAAGCCTTGCCAAAGCTAGGTTAGAATGGGTAGCAATGCAAAGAAGGGTGGCAATGCTTTAATTATGATACAAGATATGATGGTACTAAGATTTTAAATTTGATAAGTTTAGTGTGTCCATGARGATAACTTCACTTAAAATTGTTTAAATGATCATCTAAGCACACATAGCAATATTGAATTGTCTTTTTGTTTGTTTGTTCTTCTAGAGGTTGAAAGATGATTCCAAATTCTCTAAACATTTATATTTTGGGCACTATACAAATATCCTTGAAAATTTTCAACATGTTGATGAATCATAGGAATACCGAAAATCAACATCAATAAGTTCTCACGTTCATATACTACACATGTTGAACAAGAATCTAGGTGGCTTAGTCTTAATAAATGGTCAAAATTAGGTGTAGATACATTTCTACATCTAACCAAATTAAATTAACTCAAGTTTGTATACTTTAGGCAAGTCACTATTATAACTGGATTGGTCTTAGAAATTGGTTGCGATTAGGTGCAGTTATCTTATTATGTTTCTTAACTATTAGAGTTGTTTTTATTATAACTTAAAAAATTAAGCATATCCAAAATGGTCTAGTATCCAAATTGGAACCCTATTGTTGCAACCAATTGCACCCTCTTGGCATTCTAATGCAATAAAATTTGTACATGGAGTCAAAGTGGAGCTAGAAGGGGTGGAATTGGATTGAATAATCATTGTTTTATAACTTCCAAGTACACTTCCAACTAGTATAGACACGTAGGCAGAGGTTCCTTCATTATTCCACCATTTAAAGGGATGATTTTAGATTACCATGGCAAGAGTATAGGGAATCCAAAGAACCAAAATGGAATCCAACATGACAAGAACAGTTCCCTGGGACAAAAATGGGAAGTTATATGGGATTTTTTAACCACCTTTACTATGTGTTTTTGTTGAAGAATGAGTTGACCAAAATATTTGTGAAAGCCTCTCAAATTTACCATTGTACTGCAACCAAAAATTGTGAAACAATTGGTACAAATATATGAAGGGACCGAAGGGTCCACGATGGGTGTACATGACCTCTGCTCAAATTTCTGCTCAAATTTCTGGCAGAGATTTTTCAAAGAGTAAGGCCAACATGACCAAATAGTGATTTTGAAAGAGCAAGATAAGTAAATGAAATTCTGGTTCATTTGTGTAACAAAAAAGAAGATAAGTTACTTGATTTGGAACATTTTAGGGGCACGAGAATTTGTCAGGGTAGGGGTAGCAATCTTGTTTCGCAGCAATAAATGACAACAGAAAAAGTAGCAGCGCATAAAATCCTGAGAAGTCAAACACGGTGGACATGTAGCCCATCAATAATCATTCTGGTCATGTGTTTCGCAACATACTGCTTTTTGCAGTAGTTGRAAGTCAAGAGGTAATGATACAACGAGTACAACCTATTTAAAATATGTTAGAAAATCTCTTCTTAAGTTACACTTCTGCATGGACACAGAGGATAAATTGTTCCTGTTCCAGAAAACCCTAGGTTTGAACTTCACTTTGTATGCCTGGTCGTTACGTTTTCGTCCAATCTTGTTCACAAAACAAGTGCCAAACTGTAGCCTCCGACTGTGCTCAACAATTGTCTCCAGAGGAAACAAAGGAATTCGGAAGCGAATCTTGGCTGCTCAACTGGTTGTTGATGTACCAAGAGTAGAGATGTTCATTCTCTGTCGTGCAATAAGTTTGCAGCACTCCGTTCAAATTTCCCGGGCAAAGAAAAGAAGGAACGTAGTCAATATGCTCAGTTCAATAGTGAAGACATCATTTGTCTCTTGCGGTTCCAAATCCAAGCTGACTATCGAGGTTAATTGAGAGGCTGGCGATAATAATAGGATATAAGAACAATTCCTGCATCAAAGAACAGATTGGCACTCAGTGCAATATATCTTCAATTCGATTTGACTCACTGAAGACTTTAAGAAAATAGAGAGAGACGTACGGTGAGAGAGAATTGAAAAAATCACGAGACGGGTCTGTTTTGTGAGGTTAAGACCGTCCAGCCTCAAGGAAAAAGTGAAGAATTATCCTGGAACCCAAAGGAGATCTTGTTGAAACTATCACAACTACGTTTCTCGCTAGGAATTGACGGACACGAACTCATCACGGTCACGACAGTCTTTGAAGTATGTAAAAGCTCGAATCGCAAGTCAAATTGAAAAATCCCCCCAAAATACATAGAAAGATAGCAAAGATGTAATGAGAATTTTGCATAATTAATCATGTACCTTGAGATAATAAAATCAATAAGCACGAGTCCCTCATCGAAGAAGCCACCGAGACGAATACTCTAGCTTGACACTGGCATGTACACCGCAATCGGYCAGTGAATACAAGTTTTCTGCATAGGTAAACACTTTAAACGGTTACTTTTGACAAGTTCAAAGGGGCACGAAGACCATAGCATTCAGTGAATAATCTTCAAAAGATTCCATCACGTTGGTAAATACTTTCATATATCCGGTTCAGGTCTCTCCTAAAATTGAGGTGTCAGGGATCCTACAACTACAGAATTCAGGATAATGTTTCATTAGCAAAACTGCAGCTTCAGCATAAGCTTCGAAACACTTATTGACCTAACATCTAAGCTTGAAAAGAGAGAAAAGACATAAGCAGCCCGCTCAATAGACAAGGTCAACAATTGCAGATATCACAATGAAAGAAATGATCATAGAGTGTACCAGTTGTGGCCTCAGGCTGATAGCTTTGTGATTCGGAGAAAAGACAGTGTGAGCGTGATTGATGAATGAGGACAGATATTCCCAGTCAAATCCAATTATCTACCAATCAAGACTAGATGCCATGTTATTATCTAGCAGGAACTAGACTTTAAAACTCTATGGTACCAAATGGAAACCCTACAGTCTAGTTCAGAAAAAGGGGRAAAAAAAAGCTCGTCAWATGAATGAAATGAACAATTAAAGCAGGACGAGAACCAAGAGAGTAATCGCTACCAGGTCTTCTCATAGTCAGACCCCAGCGACTGCCATAAAAAGTTATCCCCTAGAAAAATTGATAAGATGGAAGAAACAGAGGGACCGAAATCGGGTCAACGTCTAAACCAGAACCCGGCAACTCCTTTCGTTGCAGTGAAAGGGTCGTCATGAATKCATATAATCATCAATATTTGACAAAACTAAAGGGTATGAATACATTTGTTAGAGCCAGCTCAAGGAAATTGACACTAAATTTACAAGTTCAATGCCTGCCACCCATCACAGAGCTCACGCAAGGCGGCTAGAATTGCCAACCAAGATACTCCTCTGATTCTTTGTTCATCGCATACTCCTCCATCATCACTGAATTCTGCTTCAATTCCTGCTCAAGTCCACAGATGTAATTCAATCCCACAAGGAGCTCCGTAATGGCTGCTTCCGTCTTTGCCAAGTCAGCAAARTACAGCGTCTGCAGAAGCAGGCAATTGGTGCGAGACACCACTTGTTGCTGCTCAAAATTATGCTCCGACTGCCACCTGATCATGTTGTGAGCCAGAGGAGCCAGCCAGCTCAATATTCTTTCCAATGCGTCTTTCCAATCCGCAGCAATCATAGAGTCGTATTTCCCAAATTCACATGCTCTCATGGTAGCCCTTAACCTTGAGCGAAGAGCCACTCGCACAGTTTTAGGAAGCATACGATAGAGATCATCTCGACCATCCTGAGCAATTAAATGAGGATACCGTATCATCTTCTCCAGGATGATAATCACATTGGCATAATGCAATGCAAGTGCTGCTCCCCCCAAGGTTGACCACGGCGCCATCTTATGCCTGCTTTTAGGGTCGCAAAGTTCTCTAATGTTTTGCCTATCCTGTTTCAGAGCCGGGGATTCCATACGTACTGGTTTGATACTATGACGAGTCGCATAAAGAAGGGCGGAAGTAAACTCTTCAGTGGTTTCAGCTTGAAGAATAGCGTTCAATGACCTTTCAGTAAACTGCTTCGGAGGCTCCATTACTAGGGGTCCTGATAAAGGTCCCGACATTGGTCCTGACAAAGGCCCAGACCTTGGGATAGGTATCGATCTAGGACTAGAATAAGGTCTGCTAGAGGATCGAATTGGACTACTCATAGAGTTTCTTCGCGGAATCAGCGACCCGGAAGAGAAGGGAGGCGAGGCAGGACGGTATTCACACACAGCTCTAGCAGATTGGGCAGCTAATTCAGCAATTCCTATGCCTCGGTCTTCAGTGGGGGTACTAGAGCCCAGAGGGCTGAGTGACCTGGACACAGCATCTAAGCTAAAGGAAGAGAGGTTATTCATAGAGGAAGAGTGGTGACCCAGAGATCCTAAGCTTTGAGGGTATGAAAGTCGCGGACTAGAAGACGTTGCCTGTGATCCTGAAGACCGATTCTGCCACCCCGGTCTCGCCGATTCACCATTCGGTTGGTTTGCAAATACATGCGATAAACCAAGCATGGGTGAACCAAAAACGCTAATAATTCTCCCATGAATGGTGCATACGGTCTGTGCTAACAATTTTACAATCTTATCGTATGTGTGGTTCCACAAAGACAGATCCCTCATATACTTGATCTCCTGTCGCTGCCACATTGCTTTCTGTTCCAAGGCACTCAAGGACTCTCCGTTTGGCACTTCATCGTCTTCTTGAAGCCTAGCCACAGCTTGCTCTATATCTGCGAGAGCCTCCAATTCATGATAAAGAGAAGCAGTGGAGGATATGTACCTCTCCATCTTCTTCATTTTGGCTTCCATTTCTTTGTGCGGTAGCTCCAGGGCTCGCAAATTGATATCCTGTCTTAACAAGTCATTGTAGATGTGCTCAAACGAGTGCAGCGCTGGCTCTTGACACTTCTGACCTAGACGAGCGACTGCACCTGCTACTGCCGTTAGATCTTGCAGCTTCTCCATGCAAGCCAGGCTTAATAGAACACCTTCGTTGTCTGAGACTAAGTTTAATACGCCTTCCGCTTTTATTACCTCCGTGCGTAGCCGCAGTATCTCCTGGTCACTGAGTGATTGCCAAAGTTGCATACTCTTGGACATGACATTGGCCACCTCGAATGCAAGTATACCTATCTTCACTTTCTCCGTTTTATTGCCTTTCTTCTTAGATGTCATGTCAAGCTTCCCGGCCGCAGCTTTGATGGTGCTAACCTGGCTCCCCATAGCCCTATTTAGTTCCACGCACCAATGACTTTTTTATACTGGACCTTATCTCAAAAACTGGGAGGTTAAAACCAACCCTGTGCCAAAAAACTTCCGCCTGCCCCTGGACATGCCCGCCTCTACTCAGTCACGCCTTGGAACCTGCGCTGAAACTCTCTGCAAGAAAATCAAAAAGAGAACAAGTTCAGAACCACTGTAAAAACGCTGGCAAGACAATTCGATAAACAAACTTCCAGTCAGTCACTGAAATGGGCCTGACGATGCCCCTACCATTGACGTCGCAATGCAGGAAAAAAATCTCAGAAACGAAATGAAAGCCGCATCATAATACCCGCAACAACAAAATGTATCCGTGCTACTTCGGCACTTTCTTCCTCAAATTCAACGCTATTAACCTATTTTTTATAACACTCGCTCTCATCACCAAATTCAGACTAATTCGTCGTCCACAAAGAACACTAGATTATCCCACAGCACCAAAACCCCAATTCAGATTCAACAGATATTCATATTGCRGTAAATATAGACTGGAGAACAGAAAAATAGATATATCAGGTAAGACCTCCGACAGCAATAAAACWATATTCAGAAATTAAACGGGAAAACGTGGTTGACCGTCGTCTACAACACTAATCATCCCAAGATTAATGGYTCTCGTTTCTCCTTTGAACCTAAATGTCGAAATCCCGATGACAAAAAATTCAAATTCACTACCTAAATATGAGCACGGCGAAATGCAGTTCAGACAGCCAATAGAATAGGCTAGCAAATTAGAAAACCACGGGAAGTATCTTCAGAGACACTAACTCGAGAGAAAGTCTCAAATGACAACCGGCATTCCCAATGAGCGCACTACATTTGCTAGCGAAAAAGTTGAGACACCACGCACAAGACGCTTGCGTAGCCAAAAATCGCATCCTGTGCTTTCTAGCCTATGCAWAATGTTCAGTTGTGCTTGTAAGTGAAATTCTAACCACATCAACAGCGACAGCGATCGAACGCTCCTTACTAGAGAAGAAATAGAAATCCAAGTTCATTGGCGGGACCGGATTTGCAGGCGTGAAACTAAGCAAGACWAAATCCGCAGGCCGAAAWGTCGACCATCCTCTGTTCTCYCATAGACACTCTCCATGGATTCWCTATCCTTCTCAAAACTAAGCGTAATGAATAACCTACGGAGAAGTTCTTCACATAAATCTCAGATTCCTACCAATAGAATGAGACGCAAGTGWACACACTCTGCATCCACTAGATTAATCTCAGTAACCTCATTCCAAGCTGRACGTAAATGCCAGTAGCTCGTTAGAACTTCGCCATCCATAGAATCCACTCTGAGCTGCCGGACTTCAGTGACCTACTACAAATGCATAGAAAATCGTAAAAAAAACGCGCAATACGAATTTTAGAACAGAATCCTACCGACATAGCAAGCAACCATCMTACCGATAGAAATCACCACGATATTCTCGYCATAGCAGCAACCTTGGATCACCCTCTCCCATTCTTATTACGCAACATAACCTAGCAATCTCTACTGGAGCACTAATATTCCTTTAAAAAAATCCGCAGACCTTTTATCCCGACAGAAATACAAAGTTGCCGATCACATTCTGTCTCCAGARAGCAGAAAATCAACAATACCCGAATACTTGCCACGAACGTTCCCGAAACCCTAACACACCAACAAGCGCGTGTCGCTCCCCTCAATTCCTCTCTCACAACATCTCCACCCCSATTCCAACCTCAAACCTAGATCTGAACCCCCTMCMCAAGGCAGCRACGGAATACGCCACAGATCTCTCTATTTCTGTCTCTCTCTCTCTCTGTATGTATCTCTCTCGAATCGCTCCACTACTAAAAAACTTACTCTCCTCTCCAACACAACTGACTCGTCTCCATTCCAGCTCMTTCCGAGCCACCAAAACCCCGCAGCAACGACGACGACGACGACCCTCGCAACGTCAGCATCAAAAACTGCACACTCGACGGCGGGACAACTGCGATTGAATCCCGTGGTGAATCTAAACGGGAAAGAGAACAGAAAGGCCGCACGGCAGCGCCGGGCCAGGGAGGGTACTGGAAAGCAGGGGATAAAAAAAAATAGCGCGCAACTCGGGAGCGAGCCGAGGCGAATYCATGCAGGCGCCAGAAGGGATGCAAATAGTAACCATGGGGTTGCTCCGCTTGGTGTGTGTTTTTTACTATAAGTTACGGGGGCTTTCTGGCAAAACTGCGAAAGAACGCAACGCAATTGTCGCGGTGGCTATGGCAGTCGTTGGAGGGATTTGGGGGACGGGAGCCAGCAAGGAGGGGAGGTAGCAACTCAGGGGAGCAAGGACCTGCAGCACTGCAGCAGGCGACGGGGGGGCYCCGCCCGAGGCCACGGTCCCGAGGTGCCAGAAGATGCTGCCACGGGCATCCGTGACCGGGATCTTGACTGCCCCATGACCATGGTGCTGGGAAGTGAGGGCCCCTTGACCAAGTACGGTACTGGGTTGTACCTGAACGGTATTGAATGCCGCGTGCGTCCTTGTTYTCGCGTCCAGTACATGCCTATACGGTATTGTTTTAGGAAGTGCTCACGTGGAGGGAAATGACTGGCTGGTGAAAAAAGATGCATATTTTTGCTTATATATTACTATATTAAGTATGCAGTCATTGCAGTGTCACAAMCTCTGTCACAAAATTTGTCATGTTTTCATCTTGGAGAAAAATCATCCAATTATTTCATCCGACATTCATTCTTTTCTATATGTACAAGACAAAATTCATATTAAATGCCAACATTCAAAATGCTATGATTGAACTTCAATTCTATCAACTTCAATTGATGGCCAAGTGATTGCAATGTCGTTGTTGTATCTAGTATCTTTATAAATACATCCGTTGTACTATTCACTCAAAAGACAGCCCTCACCAGCTTTTACTTCTATGTGAATAGAGAGGAACTACATTTAAAGAGTAGCTTCACTATTTACCACAAAATCATCTTATACAAAGTGTGTGGTTTTTCAAGTCAAGCATGGGTGTGGATGAATGAAAACTTTTGTGATGAAAAAAAATCCTTAGTGTCTTTGTTTATCATCTAAAATTGGGACGTTAGTGCTAAGGGATTAGAGCATCGGATTGTTCGGAGCTTTAACCTTGAGTGGGTCTAAAGTTTATTTGCGGCCATACAATATATTATGAATACGGTGGTATTTGATGTGGAAAACATTGACCAAATACTTTTCAATACAAAATAAATGAATGATCATGATGGTATGTAAATAACAATGAATCACAATTCATATATAAAATCACATTTGAAAAGTTATAAGGGCATCCCCACGCCTGGATTCAAGCAATACACACGCCCATGGTTGATTGAAGTGGCTTTGAATTTGTCCAGGCCCGGTGTCGTGATTGTTCCCCTTTCCAACACGGGCTAGCAACACAGGGAATCGGATTTGCCCAAATTCCGAGGTGCCACCTCATGTACAAGGACAAAGCAAAAGACTTTTCTATTCACAAGTGCCTCGAAACTTGAAATAAAAGTCAAAAAATAATTATACCGCAGCGCAAAAAAGACTCCCCATTTTGTGGTGTCTTCATGACATGTGGCCAGGCCCAGCAACTTTTTTGGCTTCCTGGAGTGTGCCATGGGGTAATTGAAATGGTTGGGCCCGGCCACTGACGCCGTTTGCGCCGTATCTTGCATTGTTATGGGGATACTCTAAGGCTAACTACAAGTTGTATTAATACATAAACCTAGGCCCTTCTAGGGTAAATAAGGCGAGTCATAGTAGGAGGAGTGGAGTTCAATAAGCTCACTAAATTGTTGTACCCACCATTTAGAATGGAGAAGAAAGTTCACTGAGTTCATTGAACCTCTTATTCCTTGTCATGTGGAATTCAATGAACTTGATGAACTCAAGTTCTTTCTATTATGACTCCCCCTAACAATTAAGACCTATTGTAAGTGAAATCTCTCAAAATTTCACAAAGATCTAGTTCCAATGTCCAATCTGTCTCAAAAATAGAGTGGATGTTTTTTTGACAATGTTTACCCCCTAAATGCCAGAGGCACCAAATTATGGTGTTTGCAAAACTTTGAAGTTAAATAAAACCTAACCAAGTTGCTATTTTGGGTAGTATATATTTTTGAAAACTTATTTTTTGAAGTCTAGTCTTATCATTAAAAATCCGATTTTGAAAATGATTGATTTTGATTTTCCAATTCAAGATTGCGTGCAAGCGTGTTCATTGCAATCTTGAATGTTTGTAGTATGGAGGGAGCTTGGAAATGAGCCTCAAATACACTAGAGCTTGAAGAAAAAAACACATTAGAAATTCATTTAAAAATTGATTGGAGTTATGCATGTTAGGCCCTTCAACCTCATATTTTTTTGGTGACCAACTTTTTAGATTTGACATGTGAAACGAGGATTGAAAGACTTTGACTCAATTTTTGCAATTTCAACACCTTCATCATCAAACATTATAATCTTTCAATCCATAAGTGATAATGTTGTGTTTTCTTTTCCTTAGTGATATCTAACATGTCTAGATTGAATTTTTAGGTTACATTTACAAAAAAATTGATTCATCTTATCAAAGTGTTGGCTTTTTGTTCGATGGGGAGCGAATTCCTAGAAGCTCAAAAAAGACCTTGGGCATTTAGGGGTTAATATGAAACACTCAAATTTGTAATTGCATTGTTTCATGGAATAAATGAGGTTTTGTTACACATGTTGTGGAATACGTTCACAATTTGACATGTGTCAATATTTCAATTAGATAAATACATGACGTAGTAGAGTGAATTATAAAGTAGGAAAAAATATGGAGGGAGTCCCTTTGAATAGCAAGAAGGTGAAAATTACTGATCAAACTTTTTTTTTTTTTAATCTATAATGGAGTTCTTTTGTGTTTTGTCCCTAGATTTGGTTCCACCAAGGAGAACACAAGAGCATGTGGCATGTGGGTCAAGGAATTGTAACTCCAAACAAGGATCGTGATTTTAGAACTTGATTCTCTTAAAAAGAATCAATTCAATTGCATTTTTCGGCAACGTAGGAGTTTGGGGTAGTTCACTAAGAATAAATTTCCATTTTTTTCTTTGAAATTTTCACACAATATGTAATCATAGAGTGGCTTTAATATGCAACATTTTTCATAAATTTTGATTGCATGGATAAGAAATCATCATACAAAATGCAGTTTTTGTTGCTCCCTAAGCAGCTCAAAGAAATAACTTTAACAAAAAAATTTGAATTTGGTTTCCTAGATACATAGATTTTGAATCATAGATTTTGAATCATTATACATAGATTTTGAATCATTATTGACAAGATGAAAGTTATGAGGATTTTTAGTTTGTAGACAATTACGGAATATCTACCCAAAAATAAATTTTGAAGCCCTTAGTTTCAATTAGAAAAAAATAATCTCAATGGATGTAGATTGTTTATTACAACATTACAACCATTGGGATTGAATAATCTAAATCTAACAATATGACAATTTTAACTAAATTCTTTAACAATTTAGTATTGTAAATCATACTTTCCTTCTTCTATTTACAATTATTTTCAAGGATGAATATGAAAAAAAAATTGTTGAAACTTTTTACATGTATTTCCAACATAAGGTGCAAGTACCTACATATTTTTGTGTAAATACTTTAAAAAATGAAACCTAAAGATTTGGTAAGAATTGATTACTCTTTTTTGAAATCCAAGCATCATGATCTTGCAATTGATAAGGTTTCTTATTTTGATATTTTATGAGGGTGTACTCTAACAATTTAACTAAATGATCCTACCTTTGACTAAATGATCCTACCGTTAATGAAAATATATTGATGAGGATTGGTTTAGCCTTGCTTTGGGTTTGATTACTTTGARGCATATTTGGGCTTAAAAACATCAAATTGCTTTAGGGGTTAACTCAAGACCAAGTGATGGACCACTATGCATTTATTGTATGAGAGTTCCAAATGAAAAGCAAATATTGTATGAATCATTACTTGTAGAATTTTAGAACTTATAATAATAAAAGTATCATATGGTTGATTTTATCACTTTGGTCATGATTAAAAGGAACGAAGAACAAAAGCTAGTATGCCAATTGTATGTATTTTATACAGTGAGATCTCGTTTTGAAAAAAACAATCTGGTAAAAATTGTGATGCTAAGACAATAACCAATTTTTGACCATGAATGTTCCACGTTTTTTTAGAACAACTTCTATTGCTGAATAAGATTTTCTTAAGCCTTCATATCAACTTCAAACATTTAAGAGAGAATTAAGGGATAAAAAATATATCTAGTTTGAATATTTTGGCAGGATTGGATTGCTATGAAATTTTAAATCCCTTTTCGATGTGTTGATTGAAAATAACATACTAGAGCATAGAATCTGAGAAGAAAATTTATTGAAGCACTACATTTTCTTCATAAACCTTTAAATTTGTTTTTTATAATCATATTAAAATAATAAAAACTAACTTTTAATTTAAAAAAATAAACAAATGAAACCCACATTGTTTTGCATATTATTCATTCCACATGATTATAAAATTATCATTATAAATACAAAGTAAACTATTTTCACAATAGATTTAGATCAATTGACTAAATTTATGTAACGTAAAGATACACATGATGCATATGTCATTTTGAGTATAAATATTTTTTATTTTCAAATACCCAACATTGGACAATGGACATTGCTATTGTGAAAAAAATACGAAATTACTTAAATTTCTTAACATATTATGAATCTCCTACACTTGATTAATCTTTAGAAAATTAATTTATATTGAATAGTCTTCAAATTTTGAATGTTAATTGATGGATATATATACTATTTCTAGAAAACTGTGATTTCACAATATTTGTTGGAAAGTTAACGGAATAAATGGCACGAGATATTTTGTTTTCCATTCTTTATTTTAAATTCAAGTTGGAAAAATGTTAAAACTGCATTTTTAGTTTAATTTACTCAAAACAACTTCAGTTCTTTTTTAATCCTTAAATTTTTGATGTTTTGTAGATAATAAATGTTCCAGCTATCAATATTGGCAAAAGTAAAATAAAATAAAATAAAATAGATTTATTCGGACACTGTTTTGAGGGGAGTCTACAACAAATAAATTTATGCTATAAATTATTCTTGGATGGATCACTCTACTCTATGAATATTTTATATCCCGTGTGCGGCGAGATGTTGTCTTTTAGGAGGCTATTACTTACGAAAGGGAAATAAAAGGAGCCCTATAATTACATAATGTGGTAAAATGGCCTATATTAGGGCACTCTATCATTACTTACAATATCTATGGGCATGGAATTTCTTTTAGGCTATTTTTCTTATAAGAAAAAAAAGTGAATTAAAAAGCAAAGTGAAGGCAAATGTGTTAGATAAAAATGTAAGAATACATATGAGTATCCCAATACTTGGGATTTTTACTTTATATGATTTTTTGGGGGCACACTATTTTTTTTTTTGTTAAGATGCTTTGGTTGGTACGAAATTTTGCTTTCTTTTCACATCCTATTTTTTAAGACACTTGGGTTGGTGTGAAATTTGCTTTCATTTGTACAAGACTGGCAGCCAGGGCAGACGTACACTCAAGCTGAAACCAACAGTAGCAATATTACAATATTAAAGGGTGAGTCATAGATATCTGTTACCAATGCTTTATCCCCTACATGTCAAATATCCATGGAAGAAAAATTGGGTAGGTTCCTATTTAAAAGAAAAAAAGGGCAATTTTGAATGAATCTTTCTGGGCAACTTGTGCTATTCAATCTTTTTTGTTCCTTGTTTTGGTAAGTATTTAGCAAACATAAAATGCATTTGTATAAGTAACCCCTAAAGGATCAAACTACGGGTTTTTTCGGCACCATAGCAATTTTGGGCAGCTCACTACAAACGGAAATTCCATTTTATTTTCTTTGAAATTTTCACACAACATGCTTCCAAGGAGTAGCTTTAAGGCACAACGATGTTTTTTTCACTTTTGACTGCATGGTTAAAAAGTTACTGCATGATATTTCGTTTTCATTGCTAGATGAGTAGTCCAAGCATCTCAAAAAAATTCTTGAAAAATCATTTTTTTAAGAATTAAAAATTATTAATTGTTTTTTGCAGTTTATATGATTGTACTTAGAAAGCTTTGAATCATTCTATTTTGATTAATGAGATAGAAGTTATGAGGAGTTCTAGTTTGTGGGTAGTTATGGAATCTCTATACTAAAATAAACTATAGAGTCCTTTATTTAACTCAATTTTTAATAGATTTGAAAAAACATAAAAAAAAGTAGGAGTTGATTGTTTATTACAATGTTACAACCATTGGGATTGGTATTTTTTGATTCCATAAATAAACTCTTAACAATTTAGTATTTTGAATCATTCTCTATTTCTTTTCACTTACTATATTTTTCCTATATTATTTTGTACATTTCCAAACAATTTGAAAATTTTCATGCATGTAATCAAATTGCCTTGAAGTACAAATCCAAAGAATTACCACCATTTTGAACATTTTTTCATACAAGTGTGACCTTGTAAAGTGTTGCTGCCCTAGTTTTTTGCAGGGCCCAAAAAAGGATTTTTGTCAAGTCAAATGCTATAATTATCTTGCAATCTACATGGTGAAAATTTCTAAATTTTTTTCCTCATCGTTTCACAAAGTGTACTACAAAATCCTACCCTTGCATGTGTCCAAAAATGATTTTTTTCTAAAATTTTACACATGTATTAGAAATTGTAGTTTTGGAGTTTCCTTAATGACAGAATAGTCATAAACCTTTAAGGGGTTAAACAAACTATTCAAAAAAAATGCTCGTGTATTATGTAATTGGAAAACTATAGTACGTGTAATTCCTTAAAAGATATTCCAAAAATGGTAGGAATTTATTAAAATTAGATATCAATGTCTAAGACATTTGAAAAAAACTAAAAAAAAATTTGCATCTTGAATGCATAAATCATTATGAATATTTGAAAGCACAAGAATATTAAGATGTGCAGAGGGAAGTTTGATAGGGATTTTTGAATTACCATTTTTGGGTGCTTTACAAGAGCATTGGAAGGCAAATCCATGGGAATTTTATATGACCAAMTACAAGGGTGAATATTAATAGTTGGATTTTGGAATGTATATTAATTAGTTTCTATCATGTAAAAGATGAAATCAAAAGGTTGAAAAGTAGAAGAAGATATAGGATGACTTTCTTTGCTTGATTTTAGCTTATTTTATTGGGTGCATATCACTCAAATGAGARTATAGAGTGCTGAAAACAAATAAGCATTGAAAAGGGAAAGAATCAATGAAATACACACAATCTAAAAAATAATTCAATCAAATTGAAACAACTACAAATTTAGTCAATTATTACACCCTGCACTAACAACATTAAATCATTCTAATTTTAAAACAATATGAATTTTTGAGGCACAATAATATTTACAGAATTTCACAAAATCTTGAAATTTAGTCTACACTATTGTTATAATATCTTACATAATACAATTCATTCAATTTTCATCAATAATTTATCCAAATTTGATTCAAATCTCGTCCAAAATGTTCACATTGATTAAACTACATTAATTGAAATTCCATCCAAATTTCTTTCAAACTAGTGTGCCACTATGCTTTGTGTCCTCATAGTCAAAATTTAAAATTGCTTTTTATTTATTTTTGATTTGTAATACAACCTTTGAAATTCAATAACACTCACATCAAATGTTCAAACACTATGGAATTGGCATGATGGTATACCTATACCTATACAATGGTTAGTAAAAAAATTCCTACTTGTAGTACAAAAATATCAAAGACAGTGCTTCAAGAAGACATTATAATCTTTCAATCCGTAAGAGATATTGTTGTGTTTTCTTTTCTAATGTGAACTCTAACATGTCTAGTTTGATTTTATACGGTTACGATTCAGAAAGAATTGATACAACGTATCAAAATGTTGGCTTTTTGTTCAATTTAGAGCAAATTCTAGAAGCTCAAGAAATTCTAGGGTCATTTTGGGGTTAAGGACCGTGATTGATTTGGGGGGCGGGCAAGACATTCTCTAGTTTCTAATTAAACATGGAAAAAAATATCAAATTGTAATGCTTTCCGGAGATTTGACCATGCTGATGGAATTGGCATGAATGATTGGGCCTCCACAATAAATTTTGTAGCAATTCAAGGTTCCCTTCTTGCAAGATTTTTGTATTTTCATCCCAAATTTCATTTGTTTTTTCAATCCCTAAACCGCATGCTAGCACCAATTGTCCTGAATTTTATCCCTATGCATTCAATTTACAATTTCCTAGACCCGTCTCCTTTCGTCCGTATCCAAATTCACTCTAAAACTTTGGCTATTATCAAAAAAGTGTCAATATCAACCCAAAAGTGGTCAACCGGTCCTTAATGGGTTAACGGCCAGGGTGAACTGACCCCCTCATTGCCCCCTGCCACAAGGTAAATGTAAAAATTGCCCCCTATTTTGTGCCGTGTCAGTTTAGTATTTCTTCACCTCCCCTAGCTAATTTGGGACCTCTGATTGCAAATATGAATTCAAAATTTGCAAATTTTGTCATAAGTGGGAGGTAAAAGAATTTCAATGTTTTTCCCAAGTGTAAAAAAAGGGGAAATGAGGGGGTCAGTTCACCCTAGCCCAAATGAACGGCCGGGGACTGACCCCCTTGCTCGACCACTTGGGAAAACCCTGAAATTTTTTATTTTCCATGCATGATAAAATTTGCAAGTTCTGAATTCATATTTGCAATCAGAGGCCCCAAATTTATCAAGTGGGATGTACAAGGTAAAAATAGGGGGCTTTTTATTTTACTTGCATTCCTAAAATTACTTGGAGTGGCCGAGCAAGGGGACAGTCCACCTCGGAGAAATTAATGGCCAAAGTGAACTGACCCCTCGCTCAGCCACTCCAAGTCATTCCAGGGGTGCCAGTAAAATAAAAAGCCCCCTATTCGGAGCTTGATGAACCCCTAAAGTCCCATTGTCCCTTCATGTGACAAAATGGTTTTCGGGCAGGTTCCTATGGTCTCAATATATGTCCTAATCTTCTGAGTTTTTGAGAGAAGATAGGAAAACACATTAGCTTTCCAAAAATGTAATTTTTATTACAATTGGATTTCGGGAGCAAAAGTTATGGCACAAAAAGCCCCTTATTTAGGTCAGTGGGCAGAAATTAACTTTTAAAAAAACTTCAAATTAATTTCTTTTTAATTTTTTTTCAAATAAGTTGTATTTTTGCCTACATGGGAAGCTTTGATTCATTCCATTTGGATTTGTTATGCAAAAGTTATGGACAATCTTAGATTTTGGGCAATTAAAGCATCTTCTTGGAAAAATAACTTGTAGGATTCATTTCTAATCTCAATTTTTACAATTTGAAAGAAACAAAAGTTGCACAAGGTTGAGATCTCTTGCTAGAACAATCTCACCTTTAAGATTAGTGTATTTCAATT